>JARJEB010015106.1:0-11754 GCA_030264535.1 Liometoxenus newtonarum | reverse complement strand
GTATGTGCGAGTATACATTTTTTATATATATTTATCGTATAAACTAGTCGAGTGCACAGGTGCCTCATTTGCAATGACTGATTGTCCATGTTCCCATCACGGTACGATGCGCACCACTAACTTTCGCCTTCTTCTTCCACAATCGAAGTCCAAGCCGGGACCCATCATAATATTCCAAACCGCACAAATGTGTATTGAATCAAATACAATGAACGGTAGATAATATAAGCTAAGTCGAAAAAAAATCTGAGCATATTTAGTGATTATTTATTTATGTAAAGAATTTGAATTAGCTCAACCGAGTAGAAACCACAAATTAATTAAGGTGTTTACGTCACATTAGGGCAGCCATTGGATGGAATTTCGTGATTTGAAAAACACACATACGCACAGTGGCGGATTTATCATAAGGCGGAGTAGGCGGCCGCCTGGGCCCCCCGAAGTTGGGGAGCCCCCAAATTATTAGAATTATACCCTCTATACAGGGACGGACTGGCACCCGCTAGGTTTCCCGAGTGGGGAAGATTGGAGATTTGAAAGCACGGGAGATGATGATGATTGAGACTTGAGAGCTTTTTTTTGTTCACCTAGCTCGCATACAGCATTTACTAATATACAATCATGAGGCTGCTTACAAAAAATTTTCCCGGGCCGGTTGTAATTCCCAGTCCGTCCCTGCCTCTATAATTTCCTTTCCCCTTTTTGGGACTTTCAGGGCCCCAAAAGGTATGGCCCTAGGGGGGCAATCTTCCTAAATCCACTACTGCCTACGCAGATTTTCAATAATTCTCGTCCAAAAATTCGAGACATGAGATTTGAATTATCGAAATTATTTAAAATCAAAAAATTCTTGACCACAATTGCAAAATTTTCTTGCTCTATCAACAAATATTACTTGATTTTTCGAGACAAGACAAAACAGTTATTTTATAACAAGAATTTTTGTCGCGTGAAACTCTACCTGCGGCACGGGAAGGGGAGAATCGTGTAATTCATCAGTTCGAAGAGTGAATAAGAAGCAGCAATTACATTCACGACTCACGATTAGAAAATCGCGGTGCATGTTCGGAAAGTCCATACATAAGAAAACAAAAAACTTGCCCCGAAGGCTTGCTGGCTGACTAGTGACTATGTGCTTGTGCAAATATGAATAATCTCGACTTCATTCTTTTGTTTTCTTTTCAAACAAATCACTCTCCATGCGGTTTTAGTTTTAGCCTTAGCACGTTTGGTAAAGGAAGAGAGTGCACTACTCCTCGATTTTCCTGTAGAGTTGTAGACGTTTGTGTTGTTTGTATGCGCGTGGTATGAATGAAGCGAGATGAGTTTTAATTCGCCACCACTACCACCACTATACCAACAACCCCTTTTCTAAAATCAGCATCGCGGCAGCTCATGTATTTGTACATATAGATGAAGCGCGAGAGATGAATATGCAAATCAATCGATATTGCTCAGACTTAGCTAGTATCACTCTAATTGTCAGTTCTGATGAGTAGTAGTAGAGAGGAGAGCCCTGGCGGCGTATAGGGGTGGATTTGTACAGTGCGTCCTCGTTGAAGAAGAAAAACAAATACAACTTGCTTTATAATTTTCCTGATACTATATATGACCACAATTTGCAACAACACCTTGTAGGAGAAATATGTGTGGCGCGTTTTGGTTATTTCGGCATCGCTGGGGCAGGGGGGGGGGGGGGGGAGGGGGGGGATGTTGTTGGATGGGGGGGGGGGCTCTGTCTCGGCGGGGCATAAGCAAAAGCATAAGCATAAGCGAAGGGCGACTGCACCGTGATCGCGTGTACTGCGAGAAAGGATATGGAAAGGAACGAAAGGGGTGTCTGAATTATATAGATAGGATACGATGGAAGTGATAGATAGAGGAGAAGAACTGAAACATATAGATGGGTTATAGATGCGGGGGATACTTCCTCGCAACTAACGCTATGATCCTCCTCATGCCTCTATCCTGTACGGTCGCGCCAACCTTTTACCTCCCAACTTCCCCCACAGGCAAATCATTCTCATTTACTTATTGGGAATGTGAATGAGCCCCCCACCCCCCTTAATGTTTCGCCTGCTATCGGCAGCTAGCACTATGGTGTCTCTGTATCATGTGGGATTAGCCCTTATACATTTACATTTTCAATTCTTGAATATTAACTCTGACTAGCTGACTAGGAGTATAATAAATAGCCAACCGGCAAGCGAAAAATTATTATTTTTATTCCAGCACGTTTGGGGCTTGGGATTTTTCGATAATTATTTGCTAATCCTTTTTATTACTTGAAACGTAAAAAAGGAGAAGACCGCAGCGCACGGCACGTGAATCGATAATTCCCTTTTACGATGATGTTGATGATGATGATTCGGCAAGGTCGGTCCATTGGGGTTAACCCTTTTCGTTCGCATTTCGCGTTTCGACCCCTTGCGTCGTGAAGTGAAAAGTCGGAAAAGCACATCCTAAAATTTTAAAATCCCAGAAAACAACCCTTGAAATTATTTCCGTATTGCTCTGCGATGCCGAATTATTATTTTGCCTTTTTTGAAGAGAAAGAAGTAAAGAGTGGGGGGATTAGGATCCATTTGATGCGGGGACCGCACGCATATATTGAAAAACCACCTACCCCCATATGATGCTCTCATACCACAAAACACATCCCCTCGTTCGAAAATCGGACATCTAGATAGTATGTATGTGGACATGGATAGGATAGAAGAGAAAAAGGGCCGAAAAGGCACTTTTCCTTTTTAACCCTTTTCATATTAGCAGCGCTTACCGTTACCTCGACTACCCCCTTTACTCGCTGGACGTCTAGATTTTCAAATATTATTTTGCCAGGACCGATCACTCCCTTCTTTCACTTTTTACCCTTCTTAACAGACCAAAGGGCAGTCAAATTTTCGCCCGCAAACGAAACGGAATGTGTGTTGTGAGATGAATGAGAGAAGCGAGAGAAAAGGTTGAGCGCCATAAGAACCTGCCACTTATGTATCAATATATCATGAGTTAGTTTTTTCACATCTGCAATGCAACCCATTATTTTACAGTTGCCCATCAGTCTTAAAGTTTCATACTTTTGACAGATCATAAAAAATTTCCAAACATTTCAGCATAAAAAAAGTATGTAAAATTGCATGTAATCGTGATGCAAAATTACCTATAGTATGTAATAATTTACATGAATAACCGTAATTTTAATTCCCTTCTTTCACTTTTTACCCTTCTTAACAGACCAAAGGGCAGACAAATTTTCGCCCGCAAACGAAACGGAACGTGTGTTGTGAGATGAATGAGAGAAGCGGGAGAAAAGGTTGAGCGCCATAGGAACCTGTCACTTATGTATCTATCAATATATCATGAGTTATAGTTTCTTCACATCTGCAATGCAATCCATTATTTACAGTTGTCCATCAGTCTTAAAGTTTCATAATTTTGACTGATCATAAAAAATTTCCAAACATTTTAGCATAAAAAAATATGTAAAATTACATGAAATTGTGATGGAAAATTACCTATAGTATGTAATAATTTACATGAATAAACGTAATTTTACATGTAACTAGGTAATTATTTCGCAATTACTACCTAATTTCATGTAAATTTACAGTTTTTTTAATAGTGTTATTGTACATTACTAAGAAAGGACTTCAACAACCCACTTGAAACCAAATCTTCAGCTGATATAACTGGATATTTTTATTTTTATACATCAGGACACAATTCGATGCTGTATTTAGCGAGGAAGGGTGTCTTTTCCAATAAAAAGGGTTCACAATCATCATACATCGTACTGCTCTTGCATAGATAACGAACTAACTAACGCCCTGAATGAGTTATATCAGTCTGCGAGACTCGATGTCTCCAGCAATGAGTCTATAGAGAGAATCAGCCTTCATCCTTGTTTCTTCTTTATGTCATTGTCGCGTTCGTTTATAGCAGAGGTTCTCAAACTTTTGCTGGTCGAGACCCACTTTTGAAAATTATCATTTTGTAAGTACTTCAATTACTACAGTCATTTTTTAGGAATATTTGCGACCCACCCAAAATCGCATTTTGAGAACCCCTGATTTATAGGTTTATACCATTCCGGTGAGATTTTTTAGTTTTAACTTTTATTGAAACTGACTAATTCGTACACTGTAAGCGTAGGGGTTGAGGGTGGCTATACGTCACGTCAGTAATGGGCAAAGGGGTAGAGTAGTAAAGGGATGCGTGCACTTTTCCTTGTCCTTGAGTGTATATTTGAATATAAAGGGTATAATTATTGATTATCGTATATCTGAGGACTGAGGGATGCTGTCAAAATTCTATAGTAGTATATGAAAAGATAGGGGATGCTTTTTGGTTTTGGTTGGCAGTCCTCGTCGTCGTCACATAGAGAGAAGGTGATTAAGCTCAGGCCGAGACTGATGTGGTGCGGCGCGTATCGATGCCTCATCTTTCCCTCTTTCTTCCTTTCACTTATTACCACCGTGCCGCCCTTCCTATACCCTTGCCATTGCACCATCACACAACCACCCCCGGTTCATTACTTCGTTACCCCTATCCTCACTCGTATATATGTTTGCGTGTTCGGCTCGTGTATATTTGAATTTGTTCAATACATTTCTTGGTCCTTCTTCTCTTCCACTTTCCTTTCATTTCATTTCGTTCAATGTTGCAAGTTGGCGGCGACTTTGCCTCTGTCTGCTGTGGTACAGTATAGAATATTGAGGGATGAGAAAGTTATATGTATACGCGATTTGCGAATTCGGTTTGAGGGAGGGTGTGGGTGGTGGGCTTGACTGATTGGGGTAAAATACGAGATGTAATATTTAAATTAGTAGTTCGGGAATATTTTCGAATCAATACTATGTCTGTTTGTGTATGCGAGATCGAGTGCGAGATGAGGCGCTCATTTCCACCACCATCCCCTGATTCGGATCCACTATATACATACCTACCTATACATCGACGGAAACATTATTCGTTTTACAAATTGTGCGAGACGTTCCTGTTCCTATTCCTTAATTCGTTAGCAAGCAACGGTCGATGTGGATCTTACTCGGATTAGCGTTGCCTCGTTGATCTAAATGATTTAAAGTGAGATTGTAAGGTAAAAGGATATATGTATTGAAAGGAATTCGACAAATTTAGCAGTATGGAAACAAATTTAGCGGAACATCAATGATTCAATATGTTCCCAGAGTTCCGCGCGCACATAAAGTTATGTCAAAGTTTTAAGTCCTCAAGTGTTTCCAATTAAGTTGGAATTTTTAAACAAATTAATCTTTCAATCCTTTATTTCTTCAATTGGCATTGCTCTGGATCAGGAAACATATTGAGACGTTGTGACGTTGAGGTTGATGATGGGGGATGGGATGAGGGGCAAAATCGTGTTCTAAATTGTAAACATTAACCGAATAAGGCGAAGCACGTAGTATTTCAAGGTGCCTAAGCGCATCGACATCGACACAAGGCCGAAACTCGAAAACAGTGTAGCTCGTAACGGTAACGAAATGAAGGCGAAGGTGAGGTGAGAGTCACCCTCACCCCGACCACTCACTGGCTCTAACTGACTGACTAGTGACTGAGTATGCGAATATAAATTCAAGATTTACAACCGAGTGAAGTTTGTAATTCATGCGTGTGTGTGTATGTATGGATGTATGTATGTATGGAAGATGGAGCAATTATGCGTGCAATGGCAGCCATTTTGATTCAATCTATTGAGATGACACTCAAGGGATTTCGCCCTTACACATTATATACTTTGCTGTGCTGTGTGGCGGATTGCACCACGATCTTAATTTGTTTTAAGATCTTCGCGCGCGCGAGAGAGCCCTGTACAGAAATAAGTGGAATGAATACAGAACAAAATAGAATAATGAAACGCACACATTCGAAATCATCGAGGAGAAGAGCGCAAAGCTACGACATTTGGAAGAAGAAAAAGGGATCAATCGGTTGTACCCATTGTTATGCCATCAACATTTTCTTCTAATCCGCATTTCAAAAACCTTTGTTTTCCTCGCACTTTCCTGCGTGAAAACTGAAAACAAAACATGGAAACAACGAAACATGAAACACGAAACCACCCCAAACCAAAAGACTACCCCTTCCTTTCAATTCGATTGTTTTGACACGTTTCGATGTATAGAACTAGAGAGATTGAAATGCTCAAATTCCAAATATATTTTGGGAAATTTTTTCTAAAATTTCAATTTGTTAATTATGAAAATTCGCTTTTATTTCCATTATTTGGCATCTCCCAATGGGATTCATTGATGGGTCCTTTTCCAGCACTAATTTAGTTGAGGCTCGTCTCCTGAGACACGTTCGATTCCTCCCCAGTCCTCGTCCACTCAACATGCAGAAACATTTCGAAAAAAGCAATTTTAATTTTAATTCTGCAATGATTTTTTATCATCATCGTTTTTATTAAGTACTCTTTCTCTCTCTGTCTGTCTATATCTGTAAACTGAATGTGACTGTGAGTGCGTGTATGGGTTTGTCTTCGATGCATCACCCCCTCTAATTTTATTACCCGTAGCAATGGCATTAATGAAGCGCGCGCGGGCGAACAGCATATTCCGGGTCGTGATTATTGCCAAATATCTTTCGAACTAATGACGCGATCATCAAACTTTTTCCCTTAATGCTTACTTATTTAATGCCAAATCATCCAATCCGCCACGTGGCTGAAATACCAAGTCAGTCCAAATAGAAAATTCGAAATGTTTCAATTATTTTAATTGGAAATATCTCGTTCAAAGCCATCAATTCAATTGAATAAATTTCGATATATTTATACGTAACTATTAAATTCATTTTATTCGTTTGGTTCCAAAACGTTTTTTAATCAAAAAGGGCATTCTGTTATATTCGTAATGCCCATTGGGTATACTAAATGCAGTTTTTTCTTTATCTTTTTCGTTTACTTCGATTTGATGGTACCCACTTTGTTAATCATTACAGAAAATAGACTAGCTCCTGATAATTGATCTAGCTAGAGCAGTGATTCTCAACCTTTTTTTGCCTCAAGGTACACTTTTTAATAATTTATAAATTTGTGGGGCACACTTGGCTGACGCCTTTTATGGATGGATATGATCTGGGCGGCACACTTCAAGAATTTCACGGCACACTAAAAAGTGCCGCGGCACAGTGGTTGAGAATCACTGAGCTATAGTATCTTGTATATGTGGTAAAGGGAAAAGATCTTGTTTTGTGATTGCATTTAAACCACGGTAATCAATACGCACTCGAGTTTCAGGTAATTCACCTTGATGACATTGTTTATAAACCAATACTACTGGTGCGGACCATGGTGAAGTAGATTGTCGCATTATTTTTTGATCTAATAATAATTTATCAATTTCTTTATTTAAAATATCACGTTTTGTAAACGGAACACGATATGGACGTTTCGCTATAGGAACAGTATTCTCTTCAAGTATAATGTTATGTTTTATTTTATGCAGATGCGTGAGTTGTTGGTTTGGACAATAGAAGAATGAGGCCGAGTGAACTAATTAAACTCATCAAAACTTAATCAAATCAACGAAAATACAAGGACTTCACTATTCAGACAAATTTTGTTTTTGCTTGCAGTAAACATTTCTAAAACTGTGTAATTACGGGGAACACCCAGTAGATTCTCAGGCTTCGTAATCATATTAAAGTATACGAATGAACAAAAGAACAATTAAAATGTCTTTGTTGACAAATATATAGGTAATTATTACTAAGAATCGATTTCTAATTCGAAATAATCATCATCATGATGATGTGATGACACGTGACGCATTAAAATGTGTAACAAGCACAAAGCGAAACCAAAAAATAAGTGAAAGAGGAAAAGAAAGAACAAAACGCAAACAAAAAAAGAACTCACGACCCAACAAACTATATATGTACCTTTTAATAATATAATATGTAAAACAAAAATATTCACATGATGGTCATCCACAAATAGGCTGACAGGTAGTGCAGTTGATGATTTTTGTATTCGTTCGTGATTTCGTGTTCATTCGTGTAATACCTATACCTACGACTACGTAAAGAATGGATGCGATTTTGAGTCGAATAATATTTCTTTTATCAAATCGCAGCCATCCATGACCTCGGTTATTACAATTGATAATTCAACAAGAGTACTTGTGTGAGTGTAAGTGCGAGTGCTCGACAGACCGATCAAGTTCTACTCGTAGACTAGACTTTACGCTCACTACTCGTACTCGGTCGGCACTCACTAGTCGTGAACACGCTCATTACACGCACATTATAAATAAGTATCTACTTATATTATAAAGTTTATCTTTTCGTTTGCTACAACAAATTGGGCAATAATCGATTGTCGATAATTTATAAGTAACAAAATGATACCGTGTGTCAAATTTTTGGTATTTTTGGGGTGACTATATTAAAATACATAGCCATTTTTGCAGTTTTTCAATACACCCTGTATGATAAAGTACATAAACTCATTAAATCATTTAAGTATTAATGTATGGGAGAATTACATGTAAATGTACGGATAAAACGACGGTTGGAATATCTCCCCACAATTTGATCGAAAACCGGAATCACACCGGAGTAACGGACGTCAGATTCACCTTGAAACTTGAATCAATTACACCTCATAAGTCCTACTATAGCGACCACTTATAAAAAAAACGAATAAAATCGCACAAAAATGATTTATCTATTTATTCTTTTTTTTTATATATAAGTAATGTGTATGAATTTATTATTTATTGGTTTTTTGTTCAAGTTTTTTTTTCTGGCGCACAGAGGGATGGGCTGGATTTTATTGGTTCAAGAGTGGAATCGGAATGAATAAATGCGAGTAGATAGGACTTACAATATACCTATAGGAATAGGAAAGCAAAAATCGCAAATAAAAGGGTTGGAAATCTCTGAAACATGAGCACGAACACGCCGAAAGTGACTAATGTGGAAATTTATATGCCAATTAAAAAGCCCTGTTCGTTGGTATTGTTTTTTTTTTTACTTTCGAATGTTTTCCGTTTAGTGATAAGATATCAGTGGTTCACTCACATTTCCCCATCTAGGCGAGATGGTCATTCCTAGCATTATAAGGATTACAGAAAAATTGATTTAAATGATTTGATTGGCCATAACTTACAATTTTGACATGTCCACGTAGTAAAAGTACGGTTATGTCACTTACAAAACCATGCATTTGACAGTAGATACTGAAATAATTTTTATACATTATTGCGCCAGTTTTTGAGGTTAAGTCTAACAAACACACGAACAACTACTAAAAATTAGTTTATTGGGCGTATTATTTAAAAAAATTTACCCGTCAAGGTAGTAAAAGTAGGGTTATTTTACTTACAAAGATATATACCTATACTTGACACTAGTGAAATAATTTTAATACCTTATTGCGCAAGTTTTTGAGGTTAAGTCGAACAAACACACAAACAACTACTAAGTTTATTGAGTGAATAATGTAAAATTTCGACATGTCCAAGTAGTAAAAGTAGGGTTATGGTACTTAAAAAGGTTAAGAAGACATGTACTTGACAGTAGTGAAATAATTTTTATACATTATTGCGCCAGTTTTTGAGGTTAAGTCGAACAAACACACAAACACCTACTAAAAATGATTTTATTGGGCGTATTATTTAAAGTTTTGACATGTCCAGGTAGTAAAAGTAGGGTTATGTCACTTAAATAGACATGTACTGTATTTGACAGTATTTGTAGAATTTTTTTACATTATTGCGGCAGTTTTTGAGGTTAAATCGAACAAACACACCAACAACTATTAAATTTGTTCATTCTGCATTGAAAATATCGGAAAATTCATTTTCCCTCATTCACCCTTATTTCAAGTAAAGAGGGGTTAAAATACTGTACATGTGTCTGCCTCTGTGTGTCTATGTGTATATTAGTAAATGCGAATTAGAATAGAGAGACATTAAGAAGACAACTACGTACATGTCTGAATATAATCTAGTTAAAACTGATTTGCATGTTCAATAATAAGAAGGGACTTTTGATGGCGCGCGTTCAGTTCTCTTTCTCTCTTTCCCTAACTAACATTATATAGTTCGTTAGTGCTTTTTGCCTCGCTTGTTTTCTCTTATAGGTTATGTTGTGTATATTTACCGTATATTTCCGTTCAATGTTTCAATAGTCGAGTGCGCCTCGCGTCTATTACGAAAAGACTAAATAAAGTCGATTGTCGAACCGAACCCCCCGCACGATACCCATATACAATATCCTGTGAATCCTGCTGCAAAGGATATATAGAAGGACGAAGTAAAGCGTAATAGTTCCTGGATTTCCTCGGTATACCAACTTGGTTGCGCGGAACAGCAACGAGTAATTTCAAAGAAAACAAAACTTACTATTTTTTTTTTTTGGTTTATTGACACGAAACTTGCTGGATAGGTTAACAAAGAATAAATTGCCGGTTGTAACTTGTTTCTGTGTATACTTAAGTACAAGTACCGATTATGACTAAATGAAAAAGCAAAGATAATATTTATAAAAATCGGTTTCTAATTAATGGTCCAGAATAAATAAAAAAATTAAGTATTGAATAAGAAATACAAAAATTGATAACCTTTTAATTTTTTTTTTTTTTGGTTATCAGCATATTGAAATATTAAATCGTTCGATTAAATTTATTGCCTGCCTATAACTAAATAAAGTCGTAATCAATGATTATCGATTTGTTTACAAATAATATAAATACAGACTAAATAGCGTTGAATTCAAAGTTGAAATAATAAATAAACGTCATTTGCATGTTTTTACTTTCCAGCCACATACCGAAGGTATGTAGGAATAGGAAAGTAAGGTGATCATGAAAAAATTAAAGTCTTATTTTTCCACCAGGTCAAAAAACGGCTTTTTGGTCAGTTTTTACGGTCGACGAGTTCTACGAAGCTTAGTGGATATTGCCGGAAAGTTATGCGGTGCGAATCCGTACCGATTTTTATTATTATTATTATTATGTTATTCGAGTTAGAAATAAAATAAAGAACAATAAGTATTTTTTTTTTGATCGAATTTCGACAAATCAAAATTTCCTGAATTATATAAGAACTGAATGCGTGTTCTCGATAATTTAAAATTTCCTTTTCGTTTTCGACTTTGCGTTATGTCGTTTAGTCGTTTTGTTTTGTGGTTAAAACGCATAAAGTTTGTCGAAGTGGTTCGTTATTTTTGTCTCGATACTATAAATACTAAATACATATACGAAATATTTGTATGAAAGTTGTAAATTTACTGAGAAAACTCATTGGTATGTTGATGAAGTTAATATGTTGTGGGTTTCGGTTTCGATCACGATTATAACTTATAACTGCGGCTTCAAAATCGTGCCGAAAATAAAACGACTACAACATTTTCAATCAATTCAAATACTTAGGTATTTTTGATAATTTGAATTTGAAGCCGTTTTTATAAGAAATATCTAAAAATAAAATATAAGACTTTGATTTTTTTCATGTTCACCTATTTTTCCAATACCTATACCTACCTTCGGCATGTGACCAGAAAGTAACAAAATTTTCAATCAATTCAAATATTTTTAATAGTAAATTTGAATTTGAACCCGTTTTTGTAAGAAATATCTAAATTAATAAAAAAAATAAGATTTTGGTTTTTTCATGATCATCTATCTTTCCTATACCTACCTACCTTCGGTATGTGACTGAAAAGTAACAAATTTTTCAATCAATTCAAATATTTTTGATGATTTGAATTTGAAGCCGTTTTTTTTAA
>JARJEB010015104.1:0-22970 GCA_030264535.1 Liometoxenus newtonarum | reverse complement strand
TTTATTATACGCTCGGGCTTTACTACACTCGGCTTCGCTTCGCTTCGCCTCGTGACGTAAACTTGCCCTCGCGTATAATAGCCTGCATTATGGGCTCATTGAATAATATACTATTAACGCGTCTTCAAAAGTCAAAGATTTAATAATTACAACAAAATCTCAACACTATAGTAACAACTGGAGAAGCGTTTTATTAAATTTTAAACCATGGTAAGTAATATGAATTTACTGCCAAAAAAAGGGACTATAACCATCAACGATTTTTTTTATTTTTGATAAATACATTACGGACTTACATAACAGGATTGCGACATAAAAGGCTCGATTATCAATTAAATTTAAATTTTAGTATTCCGAACATACAGAGCGTTTATTTTACCAACGAACTCGCAACAAAAATGAACGAATCAAACTCATGCCAGTTTATGTTACTTGTCATATTTGAATTGATTGTTCACAAATTGTTCATCAATCGCTAACTTCTTTCCCAAGGGTTAGGTCTTTCAAATAACTCACACAACTCGAATCTCGATTCAACACGGTTTACAATAATCATCAAAATAGCTCTCACACTGATGCACTGACTTGTCATTGTGGTGTGTCGTCATCAGTCGCACATCTCCACTCTCTTTCGTCCATCCGTGTGGCTTTAGCAATACAAATCCGTACTGCCATGCGTTTGACTCGTTTACTTTATAGCTATGAACATTGCACATGCTATGTTCAACGATAAAATAAACGCACGGTATGAATGTAATAAAATGTTGAATGATGAACTTGAGCGAGAAAACAGTTGCCGCTAGCAGCTTCAATTTGGTGAGCGTTTTCACATGTTTTGCAATTATTATTATATAGGTATATAAAGTTGTAAAAAGTTTATTGTGTCCTTAAAACTGATTAACAAAAACAGCATCGCCGCAATAAATGTACCGAAAACATATAAATCGAGTTTCCTTAATTAATAAATAAATGCAATCGACAGCCAAACTTGGACGAGCTGAATTTGTGGTGTGTTCGTTGTCACTTGTCAAATTGTTTTTACACTAAAACCACTCAGTAAACTTTCATGTAAGGAACGCTGCTACAATTATTTCGTTACAAAGATTTAAATTTCCCGCCGAGATACTTTTTACTTTTTAATCGGAAACGGAACGTAGGGTACGTTGAAAATCGAAGTGGCGCTAGCCACGCCCTCTAAACGTTTTTGTTTGCTTCTGTCGACTTTATAATAATAATTTATTTTAATTAAATTAAAATAATTTAAAACATTAAATAATGCATGCAGTAATTAAATAATTGCAACATATGTTTAATAGTTGAACACTTCTAATTTTCCTTAATAAGCGAACAATAATTATTATTTCACGTTCTGAGAATAATTAATTTAATCGTTCTATCGTTTCTCGGTAAGAACGAGGTGCATTGCACATTGAAGTTGTTATAAATATATTTTCAAGTATAATTTTACTTGTAATACTTGTAATATAGAAATAGGCGGCACAAATGCGCAATATAGGCAAGAACATTTATAAATCCCTCATACAGAGTGATTTTAAATGATTGGCTTCCGTCAAGTAATTCATAAATAAGCAAAAATATGACATTTAAAATCAACATTTTACTTACCATCCTATTTTAAAATTGCATGCAACACTTCTCTAGTTGTTTACGTGCCATGCGACAGGCCAAGTTGACCTTTGGTGCAGTCAGCTATGTTGTGTGGAGGTTTGAATTTGCGGGAAATTTGAATAAGCTATTTGCATGTGAAGTAAATTTAAATTTCAAACCTCCAGACGACATGGCAGATTACGCCGAAGGTCACAAAACTACGGTTTTGCGAGAAATATTTTTCCTATGCTAGAAAGATGACAATTGCTCACAGCTGACTCAAATTCTAGCCACTATCAAGCAAATGTAAAAAGTAATGCGGAAAAGACGTAACTATGGTAACACAACAAGAAAGTGTGCGGGAAAGTGGCAAACTTATCCCTTTTCCGTACGGTGTCTTATCTTGTGTCAAAATCATTTTATAAACATTTGAATAATGTTCCGATGGAAAAATGTGACCGAAGGAAAAGCAGTGTACCAAGCACGATTGGAAAGCATTCACTTTCCAAACTTGTTAGGTAAACTACTAATCTATAACGGTGTAAATATCTTGGCACCCAAGTATAGAAGTCAATGAGTCAAAATCACTCTTAGATTCGTACATATATACAAATGACGTAAAAAATATAATTATTTATGAACCAATGCGTAATTTTTCGCCCTATCTATATGTTAACCACCGCGAACCTATCCACCATTTACAGTGAAAAATTGACGGGCATATAACCATTAGATCCTTATAAATCCATTTATCTTGTTATCTGTCTCAGGTACTTAGATTATACTTTACAGGGTGTTCTAACAAAATATCATTTGGTCGTCGGAGTTACGTTACAATAACACTTAAATCGTTAGTCTGACTTAAAGTTTTGCGATTTGTAAATGTAGTATTTTTATGTCATTTATACATGCGTAATAATATTAAACTAATTTGTATTAATTGATTCCATAACTCATTAATGTAGGCGCACTGATATTTGCTAATTGGCGATTAAGTAGTGATTTTAAGTAGTACGATAACGTAACATATAATTTAATAATTTGATAGGAAACAATTTCGATACGTATATCGATGATTTGCGAGCAATGAGGTGAGTAGGTGTTAATAAGATGTTATCGATATAAAAAAAATTCCTATATAATAATGTTCTATATGAAAACCTATAAAAAGAGCTATAAATTCTTGTAACGACCTCAATTTGCATCTGAACTTAATCACGTAATAACAACGAACTTATGCGTGCGAATATAATCGAAATGTGATAAATCATTGTTTTTTGACGAGCATTTTGTGCATTTTATTACTAGTTTTCACGTGCTAGGCTAACTAACAAATACACATTTAGTAACTCTGGTGAGATGGTGAGATAGAAATAAAATTAATGCACGTGACGGTGACGATATGATGGGATCTTCTTTTTTACAAAACTGCTTTTAGTTTGCGAAGACAATATAAATCAGAAGACACTGAACATAGCATTATTACATAATTAGCTTAGATCAGTGATTCTCAACCTTTTTTTCCTTAAGGTAGATTTTTTTAAAGTTTAGAAATTTGACGGCACACTTGACTGACGTCTCCTATGCATGGGTAGGATCTGGGAGGCACACTTCAAGGATCTCTCGGCACACTAAAGTGCCGCGGCATAATGGTTGAGAATAACTGGCTCAGATGCTGCCAGTCGAAGTGCTCCAGGCGGCAAATTTGTAATTATGTCTCTGATGCTCCCAGCACTTGATTGCCGTCAATTTTCTAAATTTTTGTTTGCATTTTCTACAGTTTTCTCTAAAAATATTCTTTTTGTGTTGGGTGTTTGCTTATAAAATTAATATTTTTACTTAGTATCTACTCATTCTGATTTTATCAAAATGCCATTTGTATCTTAATACAAAATCCTGATTGTGATACAAATATGTTGCCTTCAAGTATTTCTAGGTTGGAATATCTGAATATTTCTGTCTAATAGCGTTATAGTAAGTATAATAAAATCTTGAATACTTTTGCGGGTTCGTATTAGTTTAACTATAAAATTATTTCGAATAAAACAACAGCAGAACAGCGATGAGGATGAGTACATAATACCTTTGTTCCAACACAGTTTGTAATTTTTGTGCGCATGTGTGATGTAGGTATGCACCAGTCCGAAATCGATTCACTAGCATTTCGATGTTGGAACGCAAGAAAATGTCGTTTTCATCGTCCACTGAACAATAAATCAGAATAATTCGTTAAATCATTGTCTCTCATATTTGTTTCACAATCTTAGTTATAATACGAAATCAAGTACGAAATTTTAAATTGTAGGTTAGTAACCAGTCAGCGAGAAAAAAGTTCGACAGAGTGTTGAACAGTTCGTGCATGATATGACGATTCAATAAACTTTTTATACACGTACCGGTTCAGTATTGTGTTAGAACATTTAACACTATGCATGCGGTTTGACCGTATGTTGGAACAAAGCTATAGCATAGAATCATATCATAATGTATGTACATAAATTACCTATATCTACCTACACCTAGCAATAGGATTTTAAGAGGTTCGTTCCTACAATGCAGCAAACTAGATTCGAACTGTCCGACGCATGAGCAGTTTTAAAAAGCGTTCCTGCACCCTTCTCAAACCAATATCAGCTGTGCCAACAATTCTTAAAATGATCATAAACGGTTTACTGACTGTCAACTCCTGACCTATGACTAAACATACGAGACTCCCATAACCTCAAATATGCCAAATCTATAGCTGCTAAAACGAGAAAACAAATGTGAAATGTCAATCTGAAAGAATTTTCTGTGTTAAGGTAAATACATAAAAATTAAGCCTCCGCAAGTTTTGTAAGTATCAGTTTCGTACTACTTCGCACTTGACGCAAGCGCAAAAAAATAATTGCGAATTAATTCGGAATCAGTTCGTAATTGTTAGTTGGAACGAACCTATTACTTTACGAAATTAAACATGTTATAATAAAAAAACAATATATGAAGGTATGATATGTAGAAAAGTAATGTAATATAAGAGGGTAACATTGGCATGCATGCATGCATGTATACCCTATTGCAATGGGATGGGAACATGTAGAAATCCATAGCCAGAATCAGCAACAACATCAGCATAAGCAAATTTTACGACGACAATAAAACTCGAATTGTAATGGCTTCGCTCTTAATTACGCGTATGTAACTTTCGTCGGTGACCATACATAACTACATAACTAATAACGAATACTTAAATATACACAAGAACGCGAACCAAGAACAAGAAGATGCTTGCGAGATACAAACAAACAGACGTCGTCGCTATTCACTATAGATATTACTGAAAGCAACAAGCGAGAACAAAAACGTGCACAAAAGGCGATGAGCAAGCGAAAAAAAAACGACGACATATGGTTTATATGCAAATCGACCTAGAAAATCTTTAATCATATCGATATGCATATACGCATACGTCCATGTATACATTTATGAGTCGAATTGTCGCTTTTTCAGTTCAATTTTTATGATCCAGGATCGAGCAAGCGTTCTTTATCGGCAAAGAGACACAGTTATTAAATAATCATTTATTGAATATACCCAGTTATATGTGTGTTTCTTTATAACACAAGTATTGACATTTTATTTGGCTACAAAGGCGACAAATTTTGAATAAAAGAAATGATAAATCACGTCGTTAAGGATTATTTGTTGTTATCGTATATACAGTAAATTTATTTATCGTGTGGCCATGGAGATTTAGATTTTAAAAACTAGGTCATGTTAATGGTTCTCCTGCGCAATAGTTTGCAAAGAAAAAAAAACACACTCTCAATTTGGACCATTTTTAACCCATTCTGATAATTTTTAATGTCGGCCATGCTCCGATTGCTTAAGAAAAAATAAATAAAAAAGTGAAAAAAGTTGTAATTTTATCGTAGGCACCTACACTAACATCAATATTTTATTGATTATTATTACGTTGTTCAAATGTTTA
Organism: Liometoxenus newtonarum; assembly: GCA_030264535.1. Taxonomy (NCBI): domain Eukaryota; kingdom Metazoa; phylum Arthropoda; class Insecta; order Coleoptera; family Staphylinidae; genus Liometoxenus; species Liometoxenus newtonarum. The sequence goes on along the minus strand of JARJEB010015104.1, from coordinate 17,392 downwards.
AACAACATTCCGTCAATTAATAAATTGTTGAGACGTCAGTTTTCGCGAATAAACAACTCAAGAGTCAATCTTATTAAATAATGTCGATGTAGGTACATGCTTTCAGAAAAGCTAAAACTGCTTACGGCCTCAGCGCAGTTGTTAGTTTGGTTGCCTACCATGTTATTTTCAAATTTTATCATTTTTGAAATTTTTTTCCGAAGCAATTAAAAATGACTCAAATTAAGAATGTGACTTTTTTCATTGCAAACTATTTAGCAGGAGACCCGTTGGCCGTTAACATGACCTACATTTTTAACATGTAAATCTTCTATGGCCACGCGATAATTAAATTTACTGTATACCTACATAATAAAATATTTGATTTGAGTTTTAATGGTCTTAATCGCCGAAGTTTAAAAAAATTGTGTAAAATTTAAACTTTTATGGTTTGATTTCAGAAATCAATGTTTACAAAATAAACAAAATGATCCAATTAAAAAACTAGCGTCACGAAATATGTTAATCGGCTCGAATCGTGTCTTTTGTCATTTTATTCAAACGATTTGTTTGAGCTGGTTATGTAGGTACCTATAAATAAGAAAAGCATGCCTTTTGATGACACAACAATAATTTGCTATGCTTACTTTTCATTTGCAATTGCTTTCATTTTCAAAATTGGAAATAATATAACATATATTTCAATTTTGGATATTTTCATTTATAAACTCAAGCTGAAACTGAATATACCTGAAAATGCGAGTTCATCGTCCTGATTTTTATTATTCGTTGATAAATCAACAAATATCTAATTATTTTTAATTACATTACAATTACATGATTCATTAACAGTTAAACATAGAGACTCTCAAATCAAAAAGCGACATACAACAAAATGAGAAGCAACAGAAACGGTAAGTTTTTTTTTTTAAATTTCTACGAAATAAAAGTCAACAATAATATACGTACAAAAAAATATAAATGTATAGGTATAGATGAATAACTTACTTATCTTGACGTCAAAAATTTCATTGCGTTCCGTATCGCCATGTAGGAAAATCTGCAATAAAAAAATAATTGATATATAACTCGTAAAAAATTCTTGGGACAGCGACAGTTACATAATTTCAGCGTAATTACAAAATAATCGATAAAAACTTTACATTTCGTTGTTTTGTTTTGTTTTATAACTTAACTGTAATTCAAGCTTTTGATCTTCGATTGTTTAGAAATAAATTTTTCAAAGGAATATAATAACTCCTATTCCTTATTCTGATCAAAAGACGACACATACCTACGTAATTTGACTCTAGCCTTAACCTAACCGTGGGCTTTTGATCTTTCCTCAAAGGCACATTCGTACATACACGCAAGTGTAGTTCGTTTTCCTCGCCGTCTCGTTGATTTGTTATTCATAGATAGATAATATTCACGGTTACAAAGTTTACTTATAAGTAATAATTACATGCATAAAATACGTAAGCGTATAGTGTCTTTAAATGCGGGATAAAGACGCAGAAAATATAGAAAATACATACTTACGTGCGCGATTTTATTATCTTCGTAGGTAGGTATATGAAAATTCGCAAACCAGACGAGATTAAGCAATACAAAATTCAACGAAGATGGGTTTCATCATAAATACAAAGACAGTTCACATACTATCATTACTTATACAGGGTGGTTGACCAAGCAGTAGCCACCGAATAACGCCCAAAACGCACAAACCCTTTAAGATACGAAAAAAATTTTAAGTAAAACTACGTTTCTTGTGTTCTCTAAAATGGCGTTAGTAGTTTCTTTTTAACTCTCAGAACTTTTCAGATACAGGGTGTTACTTTTTTTAAATGGAACATAAAATTTACCGGTCCGAAGTACATATGGGGTATCATTATTGAGTAAGTATTTTAAAAGATCTTCCAGGAAATGTCATATAATTCAGCGTGTTACCATACTGAGGGTTAACGCCATTTTATAGAAAACAAGAAACGGGGAAACTTTTAAAGCTGTTTGTTTGTATCTTAAATGGTTTGGACGTTATTGGCTACTGATTGCTCAACCACCCTGTATACAATAACTTCTTGTTGTTAATTTTTGAATCAAAAAGTTTTCCAATAATTGTTCACGATTCAAGAAAATCATGTAAAAAGTTGTTGAAGATTAAATATTTATTTTTCCCATATAAATATATCAAAAATAAATATAAAGTTTGAAAAATCTCGAAGATCCGGAAAGCCGCCGTGATTTTTTCATTTGTTTATTTTTGTAATTATATAACTTGTTGTAGCCATGTTGAAGCAGCATCCGTTCTGCGGATGTCACTCCTCGATAGCGCTTTTGGTAGACCGTAGACGGAATCGATCTTGTTCCCGTCAAGATGTTAATTGGTTGTAATTTTAGTGGGCTGTATATATTTAATTAGAATTGAAACGCAAAACCGAGCCGTGGTCTTCTCTCATGGCGCACACGCCACGCGATTGGAACGTCGACTTACGTTACTTACATTTAAACAAACAAAAATGAGACAACGTCTTGCTGGAAGCGCTCGAGCGTTACTGATGTTTTATTCAATTCAATCACCTGAACAATATAAAATTGACACATACAAACATAAACCAGTATCAAATACAAAGTGTTATACAGTGTGCTTCAACACTTACCAATTGATATAAATTTAATCCTCTTGGCGTTAGCATTATTATTATAATAGAGTAGATGCGTTGTTTCGCTGTTATTACGAAATATATTTTCCTTTGGTAAATTTTATACGTTGCTTCCTCTTCTTAATTATTGCTTTTGGACGAGTTTTATAATGCGTCTTAAAGCATGAATTTCAATACTATTTTATTTATTTTGCGTTGGTAATTTACCATAGAATACCCAATATAGTAAATTGAAGTATGAATTAAAGCATTCCATGGTGCTGTTCTTTAATGTTCCCTTTAGACAACTAGTTGCATAAAGTAAAAATGACGCATGTGCATTAAAGAACCGTACCATGGAATGCTTTAATTTCATACTTTAATTAACTACATTGGGTAATCGGTATATTATGAACGCAAAATAGATAATATATGAATCTAGGAGAATTGCCCGAAAACAATTGCCCGAAGGAAAATTGCCAGAAAGCAATTGACCGAAATAACAATTCCCCCAAAAGGATAGTTGCCCGAAAATGAAATTCCCCGAATTACAATTGACCGAAATGAGAATTGCCCGAGGATTCAAAAACCAAACCAAGTACGCTAAAACTAGGTACGTTTTGTGTGTTTACCACTAACTTACTAACTTCTCGTTAACCCCAATAAGGACTAACCCCCCTAACAAAATAATATTTTCGGGCAATTCTCATTTCGGTCAATTGTATTTCGGGGAATTTTATTTTCGGGCAACTATCCTTTCGGGGAATTGTTATTTCGCTCAATTGTTTTCGGGCAATTTTCCGTGACTCATAAAATTTATTTATTTATATGAATATTTGAACTAATTGGGATTTATTTTCAATCAATTGGGGAGCAGAAATCTGCAAAAAGATGCCCGTATGCCCTACCACCCGGTATAACTAAATATTGAACTTGGAATATGTAGTAATGGAACTTAGTTAGTTTACCTCACTCGAATATTGGTGTCAGCAGGACCGTAATGAATAATATTTTGAAGTTATTATCATTATGCCTCCAAAAATTATAGGTACGTAGGTATATACCTATACATTTCTACAAATACAACCACTATTTTTTATAATATTTCAAAATTGCATTAAAACGCATTTTACTCGACCTAATATTACTCATTGCACGTGATATTTTGACAGCATTTTTGGCACTTTCAATTAGTCGTTCCTATTATTTATTACCTATTACTGTAATAATAAATTATCAAAAACCAGGAACCAGAACGTTACAATTGTTTCCAAACAATAAAAAAGAAAATCAACAACATTTCTAGTACTACAAAATAATTATCGATACAAACACAAAACACAAAAATATTAAGAACAAATAAAATTACAAACTTCGAATAGCGATTAGAATTTAATAATTTTTATGCATATCCATCTCTTCCTGTGGTAAATAATTGGTTGAAACTTACTTAAGTAAATATACATAAATACGAGTATCGTATTCATTTATGAATAAGGAATTGCAATTGATGTGTTTGCGTTACGGCTCGTGAAGTAAGAGCGTATATAATATTTTTTTGCACTCCAAAAATACGCACGCCTTATTGCTATTTATAGATTATCGATGTTATTACTACAATTCGTATTTGATTCTTACTCAAACAGTGTAGGAGAAAGTGCGACAAACAAACCAAACAAATATTTGCGCGCGAGTGAGAGAATTTGCAATATAAGCAGAAATAAACTTACTTACTTTTCGAAACCCAAACGACGCGAGACTTGAAATAGTACCGAAATTCCTGATGCCAAACTCCAAACAAGAAATTAAAGCTTAGTTGTCATCAGAATTGACAATAATAGAAATTAATCCCGTTTTCTTGGTAACTTCAGTTTATTCTTTGTTTTCTTTATTTTTGTTTTTCATAATTCACACTTTTATTTCTTTACATTACTTAAATTTTGTAGTAAATTTGGCGCTTTGGCATCACAAAAAAGTATTAAAAAAAACGATTCTTGCTGATACTATTGGTTTTTTGATTTCCAGCTTTGGCACCAAGCCAAGTTGTGCAACGATTTTTATATTCATTTAAAGTAATTGGCCTCTGGCTCTTTTTAATTTAAAATTGCCTCTACATCATCATCATCATAACTTTCAATAACAAGATATATTGTTCATAAATACACAAATATATTGCCAACAACACGAACACCTAACCTAACATCATCAAGAACAAAAACACATAAAAAAAATCGGGTGTGGGACACCGCACAAGTTACTGATTGTTAGTGCTCCACTCTGTATGCTAAAATAATTTAAAAATGAAACAATACATAAATCTGTACGGTTTCGCGCAACATAACAAATATGTTGTTCCAAATCTTTCGAGATTTGTCGATTTCTCGCTTGTGACACTGTCGAATGATTCAAAAACAGCGCCCCATTCACGTATCTACGTTTTAATACTGTAATAATTAATTGTAAACGATATTGTTAGCTAATAATGAAAACAAAAAGAAAACAAAAACAGCTGGTTCGGTACTATATAAAGGCACTGAACCGTCCTGCACTCAGGAAGTGAAGAAATCTATCAAAATTTTTTTTAGATTTTTTTTACTTTCCTATAACCACCTTCGGTTGAGTTAAACCGTGGGGGTCTCCAAATGACGGCCTGCGGGCCAGAACATCAATCCGGCCCTCGGTAGCGGGCCAGAAATGCCCGATATCCGGCCCGCCATAGTTAATTTTGATTTCATTAAAATTTGCAGAAAATAAATAATCAAAAATCAAATGTTTTTTTCTACACCTATTTAGTTGTATGGTCATTATTAGCCTTTTTCAGTGATTAATGGTACCTATAACTCACTACCGTGAGTTATGGATTCATATAACTCACTGCTAATTTAATAACATTGATCGCGTATTAAAGTTCAATAAGATTTAACGAATTTGAAGTGACCGATCCAACTTATCTATATAATCTAAGATCATGAAAGAAACCCCAGAAATTTTGTCAATTCTGTCAAAACAAGATTTAACAAATTTGAAGTGACCGATCCAACTTATCTAATCTCGAAAGAACCCGAAGAATTCCGACCATAGCTCGATGTGAATCGCCCGCCATATTGTTTCACTTGTCAGTTAGTGCTCGTTCGTTGCTTCATCGAGAAATCACAATTTGTATTTTTGTGTTAAAAATAGTGCAAGGTGTAGAAAAAGCATAGTCTATTATATTCGCGATTATGGCCATTGCTCACTCTGATGAATTGCGCCACTCGCCTTGCGGCTCGTGGGCTCAAACAACACTAATCTATTTTCTAATAATTATTTCAGATTTGATCTAAACGGAATTTGTTTCTTACTTAAGGGTTTGGACATTTCAGCGGCTTCCGATGTACTTACAGGGCCGGCCTGAGGCACACAAAACCAATGAATTTTCGTTGACAGATTTTCTTGCAGCGTCTCAGGTAAATGGCAACTGGACATAGATTGGAGAGAGGCATATGTTCACAAATATTCTTCCAAATTTTGCGCCCCTTGGACTTGGCCCCTAGAGCGCTGTGCTCCAATTGTTCCCTTGTAGCTAAACACTAAAGTAAAATAAACGGCATTGTTAAAATGCATGTATGCTGCTTGCAGTATTAACATGAACGTAACGCATGCACGAAGAACATACCATACGATGCACGTTTGTATTACACACCATACCATCAGCCATCATCACAGCCCACAGGCATCACAGCTATATTATAACAGAACCGGCATACCAGCAATCCAATCCAACCAACAGGGCAACAGACCAACATCAACGTCGTCGACATAACGCAGTCACGACACGTAGTCGGAGTCTCGACTTCTACGAGTATACGAGTCAGTTCAGTTAGTTGGATTTCGCTCGTTCGTTTCGACTTCGACTGTAGAATTGAAGTTGTTAGTTCACGTATGTACAGAACGACGAACGGTACGTCTGGACTGGGTGTCGGTCCGACCAGCACCAGCCAGTTCCAGAACCAGAGAGCCTGCAGTGGAAAGAACCACCAAACCAAGTTTCATCCTTTCATCGTTCAATCGTGAACTATTCTATTTAAATTGTCGTGTTGTGAATTGCAGCTTTTTCGTTTTATCTCATAAATACTGAGAAAAGTGAAACGTGTTGCTGTTGTTTGTGTGGTTTTTATTGGTGAAAAATCGTTCCGCAGATGTTTACGGGTGTGGGTGTTCACTAAAGTTTACTAAATCTGTGAACCAATAAATCACAAACTAAAATTTATTATCTTCGGAAAACTTAATTTTTTTCACTTCATTTTTATTTATTTTTATTATTGCTTAATTCATAAACATAAACAGGAATAAAAAGTATGAAATGCCCAAGAATTAATAAAAAATTTGAAATAAAGGTACTTAACTTACTATTGAAGAATATTTAAACTGATATCCATGCGTTCATGTTTGTTTTCCTGAAGGAAATTTATTGATTGCTGAATTGACAATTTTTAAGGAAACGATATTGTCCCCATTGATTATGTTAAAAGGGAACGTGTTGATATGATAAGATAATCAAGATAAACAATCATATTGGCGCAATAACAAACGCTACTTTATATTTTTTGGAAATTCAAGGAGTCATCATCACTCATCAAATCCTCGCAATAATATCAGAAAAAGTCGTTTAATAAGTTGGTTTTGTAAGGCTTATTGTTATTTCTAGGTCAATCATAACATCTATAAAATATAAAATTATTTGTAGCGCAGTGCACAAGCGGGAACTTCCCCAGTCAGGCCTCAAAAAGGTTTTTTTTTATGGGGTTCACAACGGTTTTACCCAAACACATTTTCCCGGCTCGATCCCACTCATCTTTCAAGCTGAAGCTCTGTCTGCAAACTTGCATTTTATGATCCCGATTGATTTTTAAGCAAGTAATTTGTAACAGCCGTAGTTCTACCCGTGAGTGTTTTTGAATTACGGACCGAGATAGGATCAATAAAATTAAAAAAATTTAAATCATAAAATAATAAAATCCAGAGTTGGTGGTATAGCTTTTTAATTAAATTGATTTTTTCTACACCTATTTAGTTATATGGTCATTATTAACATTTTTTGAGTGATTAATGGTACCTATAAATCACTACCGTGAATTCCGGATTTTTCATTACTCACTGCCGTGAGTAATGGATTTTTAGAATCGCGTATTGAAGTTCAACAAGATTTAACGAATTAGAAGTGACCGATCCAACTTAGCTATATGATCTAAGATCTCGAAGGAACCCGAGAAATTCTTTCAAATTCATAACATTGATCGCGTATTTTTGAAGATACAAGATTTAACGAATTTGAAGATGACCGATCTAACTTACCTATATGATCTAAGATTTCGAAATAACTCGAAGAATTCCGACAATGACTGTATGTAATCGCCCGCCATTATGTATCACTTGTCAGTTACGTTGCTTCATCGAGAAATCACAATTTGTATTTTGTGTTAAAAATAGTGCAAGATGTAGAAAAAGCATAGTATTATATTCGCGATTATGGCTATTGTTCACTCAGATGAATTGCGACACTCGCCTAGCGGCTCGTGGGCTCAAACATCATCTTCGTGAACAATGGCTGTCATAATCGCTCATATAATAATACATATACTATTCTTTATACTCCATTATGATTTAAAATTTTTAAATTTTATTCTCCCTATCTCCGCAACTCTCAACTCATTATGTAATATAGAAAATCGATGTAATATAACAATATATGAGAGGCGTGATTGGATCATTTGATTAAGGGCAGTAGAGCATTAATACGGCTTCGACTGTGCGCTTCATTTCATTGAAATAATTTTCAAAGCATTCGCATTTAAGTATAACTTCCGGTAACTTGGATGTTGAACATTATCAATAAACAGAACGTATAATAACACAAACGAACAGAACATTATAAAACACTCTGGACAGGAGCGAAAATCAATGAAATGTGCATTCAATGCTGGCTTAATACAGGGTGTTTCATGCAGTCGCTATACCCTAACTCGAGATTTTAATACATATTTTCTAATTTAACATTTGGTAATTTTTTGACACTATCTCGGTTCGTACTTTATTCCATAAGTAAAGAAGGGAGTAAAACTCACGGGTAGAACTTCAGAACTACGGCAGTTACAAATTACTTGCGTTAAATAAGTACTTAAAAATCTGTTGAGAGCGTAGTTTGCAGACGAGTGGGACCGAGCCATACAAATGTGTTTGGGCAAAAGCCATAAAATAACGTTTTTGAGTCCCGAGTCGGGAAGTTTCCCATACGGTGCGCCAAATGAAAAATATTGAGGGTACACCAACATATTTTGAGTTTTTGCTTCGTTAATTGATTATTTCTTTGTGCGAAATGTGCAGTTTAATAAAAATACATGTACATATAACTGTTCCGTTCCAATCGTTAAACTTTAATTGCTTTTTAAAGTTTTTTAAAATTTCAAAACATGCGATAATATTAATTTTTATTATATATTTTATACTAAAAAACAAACCTTGGCAATCGATCAATATTTTAGTTATTGAGTCTGTAATGGAAATTTATTTTTTTTAGTTTCGTTGTAATTTTGATTTTGACAGCTCAATTTAATAGAAATAGTTTCAAAGCTAAATAATATATACCTACAATCAAAGAAACAAAATAAAAAATATTAGATAATCGTTAAAAATAGATAGTATACAATATAGTGAGTTAGTTGTTGCACGTGATTAAATTGTCGAATAATGGACATGTTCGAACAAAAAACATCAAACCACAGGAAGTGCATGATAATTATCTTATAATTACTACATCCTACTAGTACTAATGTTATTCGTGTACTTGCAGACCCACATTTTAAGTTTTCACATTGTATTTTCGACCATTCGTAATTTTCAGTAATTTTTATAGAAATAGATGAGGAAATAGTGTTTTTTTTTTAAATTTATTTTGCTACCAATAACAATTCGGTAAAATTTGCCACTGTAATTGAGTTGTTCCATGTCAGCGGGTGACCTTTATTTGACCTTCCCCACGAACCCCACATCCACAGCATTCCGGGTCTTGCTCTAAACCATTAAGCTGCGTAGAAAATAATGAAACTGTCGAAGTCAGAGCCTCGGCGTTACTAGTCTAAAATGTATTGCTCTATTTTTTGTATATCTCGTCAAAGTTGTTAATTGAAAATATCAAAACAAGTTCATTATTGTGTTGCATTACGTCGATAATTCGTTCATTCAATTTTTAAAATTTAAAATCATGTAACTTTGAAGCACAAGCACTTCAATTGTAATGCTTGGAAGTTTATTTCTGATACTGATAGTAGAGTCTGATACGATTGTTAAGAATGGATAGTATAGAATCATATTTGGTGCGGTCGGGGAGGAAGGTATAGGAAATGCCGAATATTTTGCGGTCAGCAAGTGTCCATGAACTCGAACACCTGTAGCGTGCGGTTGTAGGTTAGATTGTATCGAACTGTGAACGCCAGTGCCAGAGTACCGGAATAAAAAAATTAATTGCCGGAGCTGAAGTACACACACACACACACACACACACACACACACACACACTCACACACACACACTCACACACACACACACACACACACACACACACACACACACACACACACACACACCATCTGATGTGATATCTGATATGATAACTCCGTCGATATAAAAACGAACTGCCACCAACGGAAAAAAAATTACAAATATTCTGAAATCCCAATTTCACGATTTTGACATTTCTCAGTGCGAATAAGTCGTCCGATTTTTTTCCATATATTTTTATGGCTAGGTTGACAGAAGTCAGATGATTTTAACCTAACTTTTTAAAACTGACACTTTGCGTCTTTAGACAGGCCTCGTTTGGTGACCTTCGGCGTGTCAGCCGAGGTTGGAATTTGCGGTAAATTTGAATTTACCTCACAATGCAAATAGCAGATTCTAATATTTCTCGCAAATTTCAACCTCCACACAACATGGCTGACACGTCCAAAGTCAACAAACGAGCCCTGTCGAAATTCAATGTAAAAGGCACGTTTCAAAAATAGCGAATAATAGCAAAAAGTTGCTGTCAAATTAATTGTACGAATATTCCCAACTGAGAACGAGGCTTTAGGATGATGTAAAATGGCAATGACATAAGCCGTATAGTAAAAACGTGCAACCGACTATTTGCTTTGATCACATTAGGGTAGCCAGAAATTGTTAGAGTGGTACTGAAAATTTTATTACAAAAATTAAAAGTTCCATTTTTTTAAATCTTAAAATGGTATTACATTACAAACAATTCATATTTTGATTCAGAAGGGGGGTACGTCAGCGACCTCCTCGCTACGCCCCTCTGGAGTCTTTCTTATAACTTTAGTTTTGTGAATTTCATGAATGATTTTGAATGTTTGATTAATGAGTTGAACAACTTGGCGCCAGCATTTTTAAAGTGATATTTTTTATTATTTATTTTTTAAACTTGCGGTAAAATCAAGTTGAATAAAAACCAAACGGAGAAACAAGTAACGAAGTGAAAAAAAACAATCATCAAATTACTGATGGTCGAGCTGATGAATTTGCACTTGCAAATTAATTTCTATTTGTTAGCTGATCGTTTTAAAACGATAATTTTTTCATAACAAAAATTTTTGTCTATTATCTCTATAATAAAAGAATAAAATCCAGTGTTATTTGCTTTGTTGTGTGCTAATGGTTGAAAACATATAATTAATCTATTTCTATAATTAACCAAAAAACTAGCAACATGTCATTAATTAATAAGACCAATTTAATATAATTTTGTTTTCTCTATAGTCATGCTCATATAGATCCATTGATGGAGCTCAGGGGCGGACCTCTAACTTTAGCTGTCCTGGGCTAACACTGTTGGTTGCGTAGGTATAGTTCGTTTCAATTTAAATGGAAGTTGTAAATGTAAGTGCTAATAGTTTTATGCTCGAATCCAGCTGGTGGTTTTAAGTGTCCAGTGTTTAATAAATGCAAATTTCAAAGAAAACAATTTTATTATATATAAATATTTAAAAAACAGAAAGTCCATTCCTTATATTTTTGTGCCCCGATAATCCCTTCCTTAACAATAGATAGAATTTTAATAGGGGGTACTTGAAATTTTAGTTTACTCCTCCTATTTAAGTTGAAACGAACTATACCAACCGACTGTATAAGTTTAAGTTCATGGTGGTTGCGAGCGAAGGAGGTCCTGGACTGCAGCCCTTAAAGATGTATGCTTAAATCCGCCTCTGATGAAGCTGATGAGTGATGATGATCCATTATTGCGTTAGTTACGTTACACTTTTTCTGTGGTACTTATATCTGATGCTAAATAGACTTAGAAATTGTGTGGAAGCATTAGTTCCGTTGATCCGTCGCTCATTTATAATGATGAAATTTGCATAATTGATTTTTTATCCATTCCACTAGATACAATATTTACGATCTAGATCTACATTTGCAATCTTAGCGCCGATCTATATCTATGTAGTATACAGAGCGTTTATTTTACCATCGAACATAGCATACAACGTGCGCAATGTTCGCTGCTAAAATAATGCAGTCAAACTCATATGGCAGTGGCAATGCACGATCAAAGTAGTTATGCAATTTTTATAGCAATGTCATTACTCATCAGTGTCAGTTGTCAATTTTGTTCCTTGTCATATTTGACATTTATCAATCGTTAACTTCTTTCTCAATGGTTACTGGTTAGGTCTTTCAGATAACTCACACAACTAAAATCTCCATTCAACACGCTTTTCAATAATCATCAAAATAGCTCTCACACTGCACCGACTTGTCATCGTGGTGTGTCGTCGTCCGTCCCAGAATAAAAATCCCTACTGCCATGAGTTTGACTCCTTTATTTTGGCTGCGGTCGTAGCGCATGCTATATTCGACGGTAAAATAAACGCACAGTATACATAGTTAGAGAGAACACAAGTTCGTAATTTGCAGTTACTCACAATTTCTTCATTTCGTTTCAGATATTTGTTGTTCTCAATGTCAAGTCAATGCTAGGCTAGTGGGCTAGTGCCAATGTCGTGTCGTGTGTACCAACAGATCTCAAGCATTATTAGCAAGAAACTAACAGTTATAAAGTATGCATATGTTTAACGATTTCCTATAAATTGCTTGAATTATATCTGCATAAATCAACTGTAAATATTTCTTTTTTATGATAATTAAGTTAATTTATAAAGTGTTATTGCTATTTATTAGATCCTGAAGCAATTTTATTAACATTTATTTTGCTCACCCACTGTGTTTGAATATTTTGTGCTAGCGCTATTGCATAAGAAGGGGTTCTCTAACAGCACAATGATGAACGTTTATATGTTTAATGCATTTACTGGCAATTGTTTTTTTTGGGTTGCATATGCTTTGAAAGTGTTCGATGTATAAGCTCGCGCGTGACGTTTGACTCTGCGCTGGAGTTTGTTCACAAGCAATAGTAGTAATTTCGCGAGTGATTTAAATTGGTATATTGTATATTTGTATCTAAAATATGATGTTGGGGGTGCAAAAATATTGTTCGCAACTTTTTGCGTTAGAAGACTCTTTTATGCGGTCGTTTTATTGTTCGCGCATAAGAATACTCTTCTTAACGCAACTTGTTACAAAATATACTATTTCAAAATTGTATGCTAAAACGTTGAAAACACCTGTATAGGATTATATTACTTACCTGAAAATGTATTATACAGAGTGATTTGAAATTATTGACAATTGTACTAAGTTAATTCTTATTAAATCTTACACAAAGGCAAGAAAAGGTAATTTATGAATTATTTATATTCACACGGATGCGGATAGACAACTAAATGTCAATAATTTCAAATCACTCTATACAATTCATCTTCATGTATGATAATCATTTAATATTGGACTGTATGTTGAAACAACCAGTAAGTGCTTATACAAATAAAACAAACTTTTAAACTATAAATAAAAAACAAAACTTTACGTGCGAACTTCAATAAACAATTCAATTCTCATAACACTCATGCATATATACCGCTTGTTCCCGTTTCTTAGCGATCGTCGTTCATTTTGATTCTTATAAGTACATTCAATTCTCATATCCATGGGTGCGTTCAGATTTACAACTTTTTTTAGGTTAATGATATCCAAAAATCGTTCAGAAAAACTATATGATTTGACCAAATTAGCGTGCAAATCAAAATTATTATTCCAAATTTCATTTGAAATTGCTAAAACTGCTACTATGTCTTACATTGAAAGGAATTTAACATATGTATATGAGATACACCATAACCTCACATTTTGTTATCCACACGAACGACTAGCGGTCAGTTTTCCAACTCAATTTAGGTAACCCGACGTATGACGTCACATTACCCAGGAATGTAACAATTCTTATCAAATGCTGAACGAAGGAGTATTAACATTAACTCCTGCCTTACATTTACAAAGGCAAGAGTTAAACTCCTTCGTTCAGCATCTGGACCGGTTCCAAACCATGGAATCTATACATCTGAACGCGCCCCATATGTAGATGTAGGTATAATTGAACAATTTTAAATTGTAACTTGTAACACACAATATTCACTATATATTCACATCAACACGATGGTTTTCATTGTGCCATTGTATAACCAACCAACTTTAATGTTATATGCACTTTGGTTCACTTCAGTTCACCTCACACCAGACATCAAACATGAGTGAACGAATACTACAGTTCGTTTGCAGACGCAGAACTGCAAACGTCGAACCGGTCGAACGCGATCGGCTTACATATTAAATTTGTTTTCATTGTCGGCACGATCTTTGCTATATAAATTTATTTATACAATTCACTTGTTTCATTCGGTTTATAACAATAAAACTCATAAACATTTAACGAGTAAAACACGCGACATAATATTAAATCATCACATGTCGATTTTATTACCATCAGTTTGTTTTCTGTTTATGTGCAAGTTACAGTTGCTTTGCAATTACCATTTTTGTAATCCCAATCAAGTGTTGAGTACACACAAGCCAGTTTGAAGAATTTTGTTATTCAGAGTGCGCCTCATCGATGATTGAAAATTACGAAATATTTTTGAAAGTTTGTTTTTGTAATTTTAAGGTCATTTTCGATTTCTTTTTGTTTTTACTGATGTGATGAGTGATGACCTACAGTAGCAATCACATTTAAATAAGTACTTAATTCATTAAGAAAACGTTTCTTGAATTTTATAAAGAAATCAAAATTTTTAATTTACAATTTCCTTAATAGTTTCGATTCTGTGAGTTGTCTAATAACAGTGTTTTTAAGTGATAAACAATAATTTTTTGTGGCTGACAGAAACACAAATCTTTACCATAAGAATATCTATCTACCTACATCAGAACCAGTGGAATAAACAGTTAACAGAATAACCAGTAACTAATAAAATAAACAGAAATGTTTCAAAAATGTGTAAGACGACAGACAGTCTGTTTAAGTATTCAATTTGATTCAAGTCGACTGTTAAATCAATTTCATTCAACCGACAAGTGAATTAAGATATTGTGCAATAATGATGAAGATGATGGTGTTGAAAAAGTCAGGATTGCAAAGTGATGGATTTAGTGGCAAGTTTAGTTCGAAGATCAAAAATGATCATCATCATCATCATAATGGACATTTAAAAGGAAGTATTGGGAATGTTAATTGCCTGATGGTACGGATCTATTATTTTTTTTAAAATTGTTTTCTATGCCTGTAAACAAGATCCATTTACAACTGAAACTGATTTTTCCTACGGCCGTTATGAAATGGGACACTTTCGGCATAGCTTAGTTACCTAGAAATTTTACAATCAAGCAAAAGTCTAAAGTAATGCGGAAAAGTCATAACTTGTCACATTAACAACTGAAACTAATTTTTCCTACGGCCTCTATGAAATGAGACACTTTCGCCATAGGTTAATTACCTAGAAAGTTGACAATTGCTTACAACTGACTCAAATTCTAGCCACTATCAAGCAAAAGTCTAAAATAATGCGGAAAAGTTATAACTACGGTAACAAAACAAGAGACTGTGCTGAAAAGTGACTAACCTGTCACTTTTCCGCACAGTTTCTTATGGAATATGCCATGACAAGTGTCTACGTCAGTGTCATTGCAGTTTTTGTCAAAATCGTTTTGTAAACATTTTATTAATGTTGAAAAGCAGTGTAACTAACGCGATTGGAAATCATTCACTTTCACACTCGCGCGATGTGCAGAAATTCAATACTTTCCATACTTGTTTGGTAAACTACTATTTAAACTACTTGTACAGAAATGCAATGAATCAAACTAATCTTTTAGACTTTTAGCTTTTAGTTATTTTATTTTCGTTCTATTAACTAGACTAGAATGTTGTTTATTTTTTTATGGATTAGTTGAATTGAGTCAGAATGTAAACAATAAAAAAAATATAAAGCGTTAATTTGTTATAGAAAATATTTGTTCTTAATGAAGTAATTGGTAGATAATGATAAAGAAACATTAATAAGTAACGGAATTTAATGTATAACGTACAATTGATTGATTTTCTATGACTGTAGGTCTGTTTGTTAGTCAGTCCTAGTGCGTTCTGGACTCCACTGATAGACACCAGTGCGTTTGTTATACAAAAGTGCATAGCCCGTGTATTCGGTGCAGGAGCGTTTGTTATTTATAGCATTTTCGGACTACTGCACTCAGTGCGCTCTCGCATGCACTGAAAATTTTGAGCGTGTTCGGACTATACTTTGAGTGCACACTTTTACCGTGTCGAGTGTTCGGACGTACAATGGATTGCTTTTCTATGACTGTAGGTCTGTTTGTTAGTCAGTCCTAGTGCGTTCTGGACTCCACGACTCCACTGATAGACACCAGTGCGTTTGTTATACAAAAGTGCATAGTCCGTTTATTCGGTGCAGAAGCGTTTGTTATTTATACCATTTTCGGACTACTGCACTCAGTGCGCACTCGCATGCACTGAAAATTTTGAGCGTCTTCGGACTACTTTGAGTGCACACTTTTAGTGTCGAGTGTTCGGACTATCAACAGAATTACACTAAGTGCAGTTTTTTGCACTGACTATGGGGGTCAGTGCAGTCCAGTGCAATTATCATTTTCGGACTATTAAAAAAAAAACTTGCACTGTTCGAGTTTTAGAGCAAAATTAGAAATATGAGTTGCATGCACTGGGTGCACACTGACTGCAGTAGTCCGAAAACGCTATTAGTTCAGGCAGTCCCGGAATGCACTCGGTACACTGACTCGTGAGGAGGTGCAGGCTGGTGCAGCCGGTGCAGAATTATGACGCATGCGTGTTGAGAATATAAACCAAACGGATTTTACGAGTTTTTGTGGATTTTTTAATTAGTTTCGTTCAAAATGTAAAAAAAAACGTGCAAACTTCAAAGTGGAAATAGGTTACTCTGGGGTTACTGGTTGCAATAAACAAACACCTTAACACCTTTGGTGTAGTATCCGGTACTGACGTGCACTACGGTGCACATAACTGTCCATACCAGCACTACACTGAACCTTACTGGATAGCAAACAAACCTTATAAATAAATGCATGACTAGAATTTTATTTATGAAAACCTGCATATTAGTAAGTTTGAACATGCAATCAAGAAAATTTTAATGTTACACCTTACCGCATATTTCTTATTAATTGATAATCATTAATTAATTTTATCCGCGACGACCACATAAAACAGCGATTACTATGTGTGTATGCAGGCACATATGACAGACATTATCACCACTCGCGAATTATGAGCTTAACACGAGTCAATTATA
>JARJEB010015099.1:0-15568 GCA_030264535.1 Liometoxenus newtonarum | reverse complement strand
GAAGACTGGCAAGTGCCTGTAAACTAAAAGTTTCAATACCGACCGCGTCCCGCGGCCCCTTTGCACAAATGATTTTTGCTACTAATCGGCTCGGCAGTGTCGCTTTGGCATTTTACAGTTCTTTCTACTTGGGGTGTAAGTTGGATCCTCCGCCAAGTACTTACCTTGCCAGTCTTCTTCTGTTATTCAGTCAACGATGATACGCATTCATTCGAGTCCGGCATACATTTACAAGAGGAGTTATATCCGTCTAGCTTGGGCAGCAGCTCGCTCGTGGTTCATAACAATGCACTAGTTATGCTTGTGGTCCGGGTTCAATCCGCGGTGAGAAAAATGACTTTTCTTGTAAAATTAAAATATCTGTGAATAATAAATGAATGAAAATTGCCACTGTGAGATTCAACCTTCCAATAAAAGTGCATTTCTTACCTATGCTCAATAAAATGTTAACTAATAGGGTTTCCCAAAAGTAATTCATATTGTTCTTTTGTACATTAAGAATTGCTCGAAGTTAGGCAAATTAAATTACTTACATATGCATACATTCGAGTCCGGCATACATTTACAAGAGTTATATCCTTCTAGCTTGAAGCTTGGGCAACAGGGTGCTCTTAGTTCAATTGGTAGAACAATGCACTAGTTATGCTAGAGATCCGGGTTCGATACTCGGCGAGAAAAATAACTTCTCTTGGAAAATTAAAATATTAGTGAATAATATGAATGAAAATTGCCACTGTGAGATTAAGCCTTCGTAAAAGTGCATTTCTTACCTAAAATATTCACTTACGGTTTCCGAAAATTAATTCATCTTGTTCTTGTACATTCAGAATTGAATTGAATGATATACGCATACATTCGAGTCCGCCATACATTTTCAAGAGCAGTTATGTCCGTCTAGCTTGGGCGACAAGAGAAATAACTTTTCTTGTAAAATTAAAATATTAGTAATGAAAATTTTCACGGTGAGATTAATCCATCCTAATCCATTCTAGAAATGCATTTCTTAAAATTATACATATACCACCTATTCTTTCAGTTTTTGATTTAGATAATTCTAAAATTTTGTGCATACCTAACTATGGTTTTAATTTTTGTTTATGTGCCTTATACGCGTATATGCATCATGAAAATTTAAACTGTAATGTGTAGGTACCTAAATACGCCTATGTCTATAAAAAAGAACGCAGAGAGAGAGAGAGAGAGAGAGTGAATGTTCTATTTTGCGTCGGATCTTTTATTTGCTTCCTGTGACAGTAACAGAACACAGATGTTGTTTCCTAATTAAAAAGAGTCGTACATTCAACATTGATGGTGGATGCTGTGCTGCAGAGAAGTATATAGACTTGCTTTCTCTTGCTTACTTTTCGTAGTTGTGTTACATTGCGAGATGAGCATTCACTCACTAATTTCGAGTACAAAACACTGATTCACGAAAGAATTAAAAAAAAAATGCAAATACATCAGAGTACATCGAACACACATGTACCCATAATCGTAGCTTTGGCAAACTTACTTTTGCATATACGTATGCATCTATAGGTATAGAGGTACCATGTATAAATACACACACACAAACACACACACATAAATATTAGAATCTACATGAAAATGAAACGGAAAAAGAATTACAAAATAGCTACTAGATAAGCAAACGAAAGAAGGAAAATATACGAGCACAAATAAGTATAAGTATGTACACTACAGTAAAATGGAAGAAGAGCGAACACGTATAAAATCATAGCATGCATGTAGCATGAATTGGATGGAACAAAGGATGACTCTAATTAGGGCCACATTGTGACTGCTCTATATCAATTAAAAAAGATGTACTTAAATGTACTGTACATGCGGACTTGGACGTGGACATATTACTATAAGATACGCACTTTGGGAATGAAGACAATCGCTCAACGCTATTTTTAATATCTATATCAGGGGTTGGCAACCTGTTTTGGATTGCGGGCCGCTTTTAAAAGAAAAATATTTCCGCGGGCTGCACATAAATACTTATATAAAAATATGAATTTAATTTAAGTTCAATTAACAATTAGGAGGACCAAAAATGCTCACGTTTATGGCAGACCGATATCTAATTCGTTTGCAATTTCTCGCTAGAGGGCGATTGCTTACTTAAGCTTGGATTAGTGGAGATAATCTCGACTACTTACTAAAAATTTGTCCTGAACCATAACTTTCCTTATAGGTAATATTTCATCAGTTGGTCGAAAAGTAAAAAGAGTAGATTTATTTAGATATACGTGGTAAGCAAATATTGTTCCGCTTTCCGTCCTTTTCGAGTAATAATTGGAATAGATCGCAGTGAACGGCAAACAGTGAACAAATATTGCACAAAACGAAAGGGGAATGAGGATAGATGAGGAGGAATGGTTGGGGAAAACGGTAGAAAGTATCTAATAACAAGATTCCCACTTTGAAGTTATTTTAATCAGATACGGGGGGTAATTACAATACACTCGAGTGATTTTCGGGTTCGAGCCGAAGGGTGGCCGTGGGAGAATCAGGCCTTCTCTGAGGAGTTCAACGGTTCTTGCTTGGCGCTGGTACATTCGGCCCTTCCGGTCGCCGGGCCACGTAACTGTACCAGAATTGATGAAATTCCGTGCGATCGCCCTACCCTACCCTATCCCCGAATAGTTACGTTACGACTCTCTGGAATTCAAATACGCCGAGTTTCGATATTGCACATAGTGCAAATTGTTGTTTCCTACGCACTCTCATCTCATCTTTTCGGATGCAATACAGTAACACACAAAAGCAAGCGCCGGATAAAAACAGAAATAAAATCGTATACAAATGCAATACCGAATACGCAAATTGGCGGAATGATTCGTATACCTATCGGGAATTAGTTCATTCGGGCGGTACTTTCGTCAACGTCACGAAATATCCTCGTTTATGTGCATTCGAGTCTTTTATAAATTTCAGTTTTCACACTTACTCCTTTTACTTTTCGTTAGTGCGGAACTCGGTAAGTATTAAAGTAAATAGGAGGAAAGAGGATGGAAGGGAACGGCGCCGGAACGTTCGCCTTCGTTGAGGAAGGAGAAAAGGCAACATGAACGAACATAGGCAAAGGCAAAGTCGACGCTCGGTCTTACTGCCTCTTGTGTATGTACCAGATAGTCAGTCTTCTTCTTCGTCAACTAATAAAATTTCCACAGATGCGTCGCCGGTAGATTGTGTTATGTTATTTATAAAGCCTTTGAGCTGAGCCGCCCGAAGCGACGTTAGCGCCGCGACGAAGTGAAAATGCACGTCGACGTTTTCTTCTATACGAACCGAACCTCTCACTATGTAGTTCACTGTCTTCTCTTGCTCTTTCTTCTCTTCTCGACTTTTCGGAAATGTTGTGTTGCGCTTTTGACTTGCTCACCTGACTGATTCGTTTGGTCCTTCACAACACCAGACTTCAAAATTTGGTGAATTCCCAACTTGTCACAGCGATTATTATAGTTTTTCCATCGAAACTGAAGAACAAATTTTTAATGTCGACGCTTTCGTTACAATTATAATTTTAATCTCAAAACAAAAGAGATTTAAATATCTCGAGTAAAGATAAGAGTAAATTGAAGTTTCTATATATTTGTAGAGAAGAGTGAGTGAGTAGTTTAGCGACTTACAATTTGGAAAGGACGCGCAGGATATAAAGAAGTGAGTATAGGTGTAAATATGATTTTCGTCTATATGCGTCTATGTATTGTGATTACATAAAGATGGAATGACTAAATGAGCATTGGAGATGGTTGTAATGGCGTTCACCCCCGGGCCGATCTGATTTTGAGGGCGGCATCCTTTGATCTCGCCGCCCTTATCGTCCGCGACCCTATTTCAAACCTGCTCGCGCTCCCGAACCGAACGTTGCGACTATGCATGCTCAACGAACACGTACATCAAGCAGAGCACCCACACCCCATCCAGAATCTTCTCTATTTTGCAAACGTGACTCATCAATTTGGTTCAATTGCGCGCATTTCGGTTGCTCAATTTCTAATTTAAAATCTACCATTTTCAACTTCCTCAACCGAACTCAACTTTTCACTATTCAAGAAAATGAAATCGAAATTTAAACTTTTTTTAATTGTATTTTCCACCAATTCAATTTGTCACTGTTTTCCAACATTTCAAATGAGTTCGAACTATTTAAAATTAAATTTTTAATACTAACATGACCTTTCGGTTGTTATATACAGAATCGATTCAGGATTTTCAGGATATACCTACGCTGTATAGAAATACAAATATTTAGTTGTCCCTTGAAGGGCTTCTTCCCTTGTGGTTTTTTTTTTTTGGTTTTGTGCTTGGTCGAATTGTCGAATAAGAAGTAAACTTGAGGGGTTGTAATACGTGTTCTGTATTGGTGGACGTTAGGAAGAAATCCTTCGATCAAGTGTCCGGTCCATTATCCTGATTGCTTGTCCTTTACGGAAATCCTTCCAATTCGGACGACCACTCGTTTTGCTCTACAAAACTATTAAATTCTAAGTACAACAGTCTTTCTTGAATTTACTGCACAAATAAAAAAAAAATTTCAAAATCTCCGAGTAAAATTCTTTAGATTGTTTTTTACTCTTATATTTGCATTTTACTTGAATCTCAACAAAATGATTCGCTAAACGCAGACCAAAAAAAAATGCAAATTTCACGCTTAATGAAAAACCTTCTCATACAAAAACCGCACGAGAACAAACAAACCAAACTTTGAAAGATATCTAATGAAAGGAAAAAAAAACCGAAAAAGAAAATCAATCAAGTACATATTGAAATCGTATCAGATCAGGACTGGAACAGCAAATCCATGATCATGATCGATTGAATCTGCGTGAGAATAGATGTATTCATCCAATTGTCCTTTATATTTTGCCATTTGTCCACGCTTCTGTTATTCTTTACTTTATGTTTATACAATCTCCAATCTGTGTCCAAACATTTTATCCATCAGCCCTCTTCTTCTTGTATACCTACATGTTCAAATAACATACATTAGGCTAGGGGTGGCAGTTTATTTAATATGCGTTTTAAGTGTATTAATAATTAGACATCTCATTTTGTTAAAAGCCCAAACATACAATCTTTTGTCATTGTGCAGATAGTGCATTGTGTCACACAATAGCCCTGCTTCGCTCCCTATGTCATCGACATCTCTCTCTCTCTCTACCTTTGTACGTATGATCCTGGCGTACGCTAAGCATGGAACAAATATATCAAGTCCTCAAATACTAGGCTAGAATTGAAACGTAGGTATCTCTAATGTATGCGCCTATGCGCTGAAAACATTACATACGTAGGAATACATATAGGATCAAGCAATGCACGCACCCCTTGTTTACATAAGCTTCAGTAGTATCCAACAAATGTGGATGTGTGTCCAACACGTACGACAAATTAGAAATATGCCAAGAATGGGACCCATTGTCATTTGTCATTTTATATCTACAAGTTGAGAAAATTTAAGAAATTTTAATGTTTAATAAAAATATATGTAAGTTTCCAACGGCTTGTTACCCCAACCGGTTAACACTTTGGTTGTTGATCGGGGGGTCGTGGGCAACGTTCCCTCTAAGCTGCGCGCGTGCGCGCGCACTCCCTTTGCCCCTGCCGCGCACAAGAAATATTAGCTGAGAGCTTTTTTTTTGGTCACCGCGCCTTCTCTGATATAACATTGCTCAGTCAAATTATTTTGGCTCAGTCAAATTATTTTGCGCGCAATGCGCATTCCGGCTTAGAGGGAACGTTGGTCGTGTGTTCAAATCCCAGAGCCGGAGACAATTGTGTCAACTGTGTTCAATAGATGTGTATACTGTCAATGTTACATGTCATAGAAACAGTCAGTCGTGTATCCAAAAGTAGTCTGGAATGAGAAGTGTTGTCGGCGATATAGTAATTCGTAAACGGGCCCTATCACGAATGCGATGAATTGTAGTAACATGGAAATACAAAAACACATGAAATCTCACCCACACGAAAAACGTCTCACACTCGAAAGGGTAGAGTAGGCGAAGGATATACATTATACACACATATGTAAGTTTCCACTAGCGCCAATTTGCATGAATTTTTCTTTTCACAATTAGTGCAGTTAAGAACGCTTTCAAGGTCACTAGTCTTGTCTTTGAACGCACCCAATAGTCCAATAATGTGTGGTGGTCTTCAACTCTTTCCAGTGTCTTTTCACAGTTCTTGAAAAGAATCTGTATATCGACATGTAATAGATTTCGCCGCGTGTTACACGTGCCCTCGCTACCCACAAGTCCGCGCCTATGATGCCTAATACACAAAATTAGTTCAGTTGTTCAGTAAAATAAGGCTTAGTGTTTGTTATAGGAACTACAGGGCAATCTTCAATTGCTAAAAATTTAATTGGCGAGCACGTTAAACAGATTAGACTATAGGGCAGGGGTCGGCAGACCGCGGCTGTAGAGCCGCATGCAGCACTTTGCCTACTTTCGTTATCATGTTTTCTTTAAAACTTTGCTTTTCTCACTGGAATATCTACCGACCCCTGGAGTGAGGCAACGGTTTTAATGGAAATAACGCTTTTCGAGTGCGATATAGAACAAGGACTCGCATACACAACGATAACTGTGAATGCAAAACACGTAGTTTCTAATTCGTGTATGGTACACACGAAAAGCCTAACCAATACTAATACGTCAAAAATGCACATTGTAAAAAAAGTTTCCTACAATACAAAAACCTGTCGGTATCTCTGCGAGTAGGGTATATTATACGAGTGCATAAGTATTCGTATTATGAGTATATGTGAGTGGAGAACTAAGTGAAACTGTAATGGCCTTTGTTACGTACGTGCACTCTCTATTGTCAAAAGGATACCGGAGTAATTATTTTTATAATTACTAGTCGAGCGAAAAATGTTGTACGATGGAGCAGCCATCATCAGGAGAGAAGAAGGTAATCAAGGATTCAGAGTGGCTTGCTTGCTAAATTCGCTATACCTATATAGGATTTTTGCGTAGCGTTCATTTGCGTTTACATTTCGTTCGGGGCCGTATGTATATTTTCTATTTTCAGTTTTAACATCACGCGTTTGCATCGGTTTGCTTGCTGACAACGACAGGAGCCCGCTGCTCTTTGACGCAGAGGGAAAACAATGAGCTGGGTTACGTTTCAAACGTTGAGGGAAACATGACAAGGGAACCACAGTGAACGAACTCAACCAAACTCAACGCCATTGCCGCCACCGTCACTGCCACCGTTTGCTATCCCAGCAGCCGCAACCTTCATGTTTGATGAATGAATTGAATATAACATAAGCACATGCTGATGCTGGCTGGTGTGTTACTGTTGTTACCTGTTATGTTATAAAGTCGTCGTTTCATTGTATGTTGGGTTGAATACAACTCAACAATACAAATAAACGCCGGGACGCAATTTTCAAAACTTAAAAACTTAAAAAACAGAAACCGCGCTATTGAACTTTGAATTTTCTGATACAAACTGGAAATTCGTACTGTATAGCGAAAGTATCGATATTCCCGCGCACCCCATAATATTTCTAACTTTATAGGAAATGCCGAATATGCTTAGTAATATTTTCGAAACGAAATATTTCCTTATATTTAGGTATAGGAAAGAAATCGGCTTTTTATGTACCTAAATTTATTCAAGTGTTGCAAATATGTACAAGGAAATTATGCACTCATATATGCATGTACTTTTAGCATCCCTTCAAAAATCGATTTTGACTCATTACCATACATGTAGGTATGGAAGTACTTTTCTCACGTCGTCATGACAACGCCGATCAGCAATATTGTTGGTGTTTTAATAATATTCATTAGTTGTTAATAGAATCAACAAAAGAGTTGTACAAAATTTGAAACTCGCGCCAACGTGACGTCATCTTGGGATTACCTCATTTGTCCAGTCAGAAAAATGAGCATTTGAATTATTACGAAGTGCAACGAGATGTTACGAATCGGCCAAATCAGCATTATAAATATAGGTACAATAAAGAAAAGAGCTTACTACTCTGTGGAATCGAATCTTATCTTAACTATATCTAAGAATTAAAATGTTGCAAAACATTGCAACCATCCATCCTGCTGTAATCCAGCTCCAGCTTCAGGAATGAACGGATATTTCGTTTGGCGTCTCTTTATTTTTAATGCGGCTGCCGCATTCAGTTTATACAGCCGCCTCTTCTCCTCACTGCTCACTTTGGACAATTCTCCCGTGACGCTTCTCTATCTATCATATAGCTAGCTCTATCCCTCTATCGCCTGTTTTACCCTGTTTTGCATCCCGCTTTTTCATTCTCTCTCCCATTCTACCTTCAGTTCAGTTCACTGTTCAGTTAGTCCTTCTGTATTCCAGCTTTCAGCAAAGCAAAAGTATTCAGTCTCAATACAGCCAAGCCAGCTCGCCAACATTATCTGCTTTGCATCCCCTTGCTAAGCTTTTCTGTAAGCGCAAAATATGAAATCCTCTTTTTTTATTCCGGAGTGGTTTATCGCTTAAGAGGTATTATATTCACTGAAATTTAAAAAAATATACTTCCACTGTATGTTTTTCTACAGTAGTTTTTACGATTTCTCTCTCCATTAATATTTCTTCGACGACTATATTTCGTTTATCATTCATTCGAATGAACATTTTGGGGGACAGTTTTTAGGTATTGGAAAAATCGAGAAATTTCCAGTCCTCAAAAGAAAACTACAAAAAGTTGAACGATTTTGTGGTCTTGTATGACAGAGATAGAGATAGAAAATATGAGAGTACAGTGGAACTACTAATACTACATGTATATTTATATGTATGTGATCCTGAGCTGAGATGATGAAATGGACATTGAGTTTTCACATTTTCGGGAGGATCAAACAGACGACGTGATAACTTCATCTACACATGGGCGGTCCCGGAGACGCAGTTCCGTAGCCCGGAATCGACCGGAGCTATTGGTCCATCTCCTAGTTTCCTTTTGCTCCTCGCGCGCAAGCACATGCGCGGCATTCTTTGATATTGAAATTCCTTCTCTTCCACCCCATGTATCCATTCTACTATGTTATTTTCTGTATAATTGAGACTATGCGTGTCTCTTGTTTATATATCCCATACTGCAACGTGCCCTACTACCTCTGCCTACTATATATGTAGGTATGTATGCCTTTCTATATTCGTTCCTTGCTTCTATTACCTAAAAACACATGCAAGTGACATCGACATCCCAAACGATTTGCATTTCATGAAGCGGTTTTCTTTCACTTGTAACAGAAAACGCAAAAAATAACAACTAAAAACAATGAATTAAAATTTTCACTGCCAGAATGAAAACTTTCAATATACAGTAGGAACATTTTTGTGTGTCCTTCTTTTTATTCATTCCGAATTTTTTTTTTTTGTTGGTTTGATGTAAAAATTTTTCTATGGTGGCAACATTTTTGTATCACTGTTGAAAGAAAAAAAAAACAAATATTTTTCGGCAAATCGTAATCCTTTAAATTACACGGGACATATACAAAATACCCTTTTACATTCAGAATTTATAAAAGCGTTGAGTCTGCGCTTAAATTCTTGCTGTTTCCATGGATACTCCTTGCCTGCGGCTGCTCTAGAATATGGGGATGACTTCATGACTTGTATTTTGTATGTATACTTATTTCACATTTGTTCGTGCTTCGCTTCATATACCTATACGTCATGCTGTCATGCATGGTACTCGAACAACGCTGAAAAACGAACGGACATCGTGGAGTTCATACGACAACCCATCACCATCACCATCACGCAGTGGCATAAGCCGTAAGGGACCCCTATTACAATCCCAAAAATAGGTAAAGGTAAATGATGAGATGAACATTGGTAATGGGGTCTCTTTGGAACGGGCCCCAGTTGCCCCAGTGGTAGTTACGCCCTTGACTTCACGGTATCATTCATCAGAGCTTTTAACAAGCCAACTCCGAACTCCGTGCTCTATACTTCTTCAGAGGTGTGCCGTGAGCCTGTTTCAACATAAATTTTAGTACCTATTTATACTTCTAAAGTTCATAAGTCCGTATATCAGGGGCGGATCGAGACACCTCATTGACAGCTTCTATCGCAATATCGCAAATTTTTATTGTTTTTACTAATTAGATATTAGAAGTTGAAGGGCCGATGTGCTTAAATCCCCCGGGCCTATTTCATAGTTCAATGGGTCCATATCTTTCAGTTCTCTATATCTTGTTAAAACGCGAAATCGCAAATAAGGTAACAAAGAAAGAACGAAAAAAAGTTTACCTAACATCGATAACATTAACTTCCTTGCAGTTGTATAGCTTACCGATTTCAATTCATTGTAATATAGCTACTTGCAAGTTGCAGTAGTCAAAATAGAATACGAAAGAGCCGCAGTAATAATAAGATAACAATAACACCGCGGTGCTTGAACAAACAATTGGAAATTGAAGCGTCTTTGAGTTTCAAATAATGTGGAATGGAATAATAAATATTTCATAAATACGATTAAGCAAAGAAAGTTTTGGAAACTATCGGAAAACTAAAATTGAAATTTTGAAGATTCGTATTAGTAGAAAGTTCAGAATTAGAATGGAAAAATATGGTGTACAGGTGAGCAATTATTTCTCTCATTCTGAACGCACTCTCGGTTTGGCTCAAAATGAGACTGTGAAAAGATGTTCATAATGGGAAAAGAGTGTTTAGGTGAGCAACTATTTCTCGAATTCTGAACCCACTTCCGAAATTTGGCTCAAAATTTACGAAAACTGATCGAATACCTTGGGTCTTGGGTGCGTTCCGGTATCGTTAATTCGTTATACCTTGTACAAACGTGAGCGTTTACAGCGTGTCAGGAACGCACCCAGGTGATCCATGTGATCCGATCACTGTGAGCCGATCAGTTTTCATAAAATGCCTTGAGATTGTAAAAGGAAGTTCAGAATGGGGAAATAGTGTTTAGGTGAGCAACTATTTTCGCATTCTGAACGCACTCCCGAAATTTGGCTTAAAATGAGACTTACAATGGGAAAATAGTTTTTAGCTGAGCAACTATTTCTCGGATTTTGAACGCACTCCCGAAGGTTGGCTCAAAATGCGACTTTAAAAAGAAGTTCATAATGGGAAAATAGTGCCTAGGTGAGCATCTATTTTCGCATTCTGAACGCACTCTAGAAATTTGGCTCAAAATGAGACTTACAATGGGAAAATAGTTTTTAGTTGAGCAGCTATTTCTCGGATTTTTAACGCACTCCCGAAGTTTGGCTCAAAATGAGACTGTAGAAAGAAGTTAATAATGGTAAAATAGTGTTTAGGTAAGCAACTATTTTTCGCATTCTGAACGCACTCCCGAAATTTGGCTTAAAATGAGACTTACAATGGGAAAATAGTTTTTAGCTGAGCAACTATTTCTCACATTCTGAACGCACTCCTGAAGTTTGGCTCAAAATGAGACTATAAAAAAAAGAACACTGCTAAATTGTATTAAAGCGATGATCTAATGATACTGTAACACGTACTTACCTATTCAGTGACTTGCTTTTCGTTTCAGTATTTTGACATTCATGGTCAACCCTGTTTTATTCTATTTCCAATCTGACTAAACCCAGTTTGTTACCGTATTTCTGTAGTGCTCTCATACACATTTGTTTGTATTTGGAGCGAGCGTTAAATATGGAACTGCTGCATTTATGAATAAACATTCCTGCTATTTATTTACCCGTGTGGTTCTCTATTTTACTGACTCCACTTCCTGTCTTGACGTTTGCTTATTCATGCAAACTGCCCTGCCCCCGGTGCTACGTGTACTGTATTCGGTGTACGTACACACTGCATGTGCACTTATTGCATGACATTTTTAGCATGAACAACCACGGCGACACGATTCAAAGAACATTCAAACATACATATTCTCGATTCATTCAAATTCAGGTTCAGGGAAACTTTACAACAGAATTTTTTAAGGCATTGTCCTGACTTTCCATCTTAAAAATAACGTAAAGGAATTTAAAAATTTTCCAAACAACATACTTCCCGCTACGCAAAAGAACATTGAATTAACGTTACATGGATGTCAATTTGTGACTTGTGATGTTAGCATTATTGTTGATATAACATGTATGTGACATAGCGGGGACTGGATATTGAATAATGAACATTACATAAACATCCTTAAAATAACATTACATAAATATTGCTTTTGCGACATTTTGTGATATCATAATCGTTACATCCTTATAACATCTCTTAAAGCGCACAATTGACGCGAACGGGAACGCAAACGTAAAAACTTAGAAGGTACGGATTTTCATTGTTGTATTCACAATGCTCGCAACGGGGTATTGTGAATACAACAATGTAAATCCGTCCCTTCTATAAGTTTTTACAACGTATTAAAACGTGATGTATTTTATGAAACAATGCATAAATGTTGTCGCAATGTTTGCAAACAACGTTGCAAATGTAATTAAAAAGTCACCAGAATTTGACGTCAAATTTGTGACTGCGATGTTCACAATTTGTGACAATTTGTGACTGCGATTTTTTTGTTGTAGGCAGGAAAAATGGGACTCGGTCCGACAGGACATCCAGGCGCTGGATTGCCGTTCTTCTGTCACAACGGAGACCCATTATCCCAACCACCACCGGCCCACATGGGCATACCGCCATACCAGTTGGACGGGAAAGCGGGTTCGATGGGTGAGTATGGACGAAATCCCACCACGATCAGTCCCGCCGAATGGAGACGTCTGCTGGCCACCACAGGTATTTTACAAAAGTCAACCGTAAACAAACAAACAAAAAAAACTTAGTGGACTCGATGGTGATGGGCCAACCAACTATTAGTTTATATTTTAGCAAAAACTACTAATCTGTATATATACAACAAGGTGGTGGACAGTATTTGTACTCTGTAATATATTTACAGCATTGCATGCACTCAATTTAGAAAAAAAACTATATAGATTTTGTAATTATTATTTAGAAAATTACTCAAACAATCAATTATATTAATTAATGTTCGTTCATAGTTCTTTTTGCAAAACAAATTGCGTTGAGCGAGTGTTTTGCGAGCTCGAGTGAAGCAAGTGCTAGCTTGTGAACACTATTTTTGGCACACCCGCAATCATATTTTAGAAATAAACTATACCAATTTAAATCACAAAATCACTTGAATCCAGAGTCAAACGGTTGAACGTCGAGAAGGACGTCGAACGTATGCCACCCAAACAACAATTATCTATTACTGCATTGAACATACAATGCGAAAGAAGGAGATGAACACATTACACTCTTATATGTATAATGAAAAAAAGTGTAACAGTTTTGTAGATAGCCTTATTAGAGAACAACTTATGCAACTGTGATAGCACAAATTCTGTTGCATAAAATATACATAACATAGTGTTAGCTATAGTTAGCTAAGTGTTAACTCCCTAAAATAAATAGTGTTTAGGTGGGAACCAATTCTCTAATTCTGAACGCACTCCTGAGTTTGGTTCAATATGCGAACACTGCTTAACTTATATGTAAGTATAGACGTTATAGCGCGTAGAAACACACATGATTTGATGATTACATATAGGTATATGCGCTTGGATGATTCTTTGACGTAAGTATGCGAAATCAAAATCAAAAGGTTTCAGGTTTTGTTCGCGTTTGCAATAAGGCTCGGTTCACCGAACGGTTCGTTATCGCGTTGCTTTAACATTTTGTTCATTCGTGGATTTCCAAGCAGTGACACACACACGCGTAGTGGTAACTGGTAGATCTGTCATATTTATTATATCCTCGTAACGATTCGGTGTATCAATTAGCCTATAATTGGATACGAATACATATTATATTCGTGTAGTTGTAATATACCGCATTGCGAGCTTTCTTTGTCTTTGTTCGTTATGTGGTTTTGATCTCTCTGCGCTGTCTGTCTACCCGAATCGTCAAATCGAATCCTACCAAATAGTGTATTATAAGCACTTGCATACACCAACCGATATAACTTTTAGAAATATTTGCGCGATACTTAAATAAAAATTTAGGAAACTTCAAAATTTGCACCGCACAACTTTCCGACCATGCACACTACGATTTCATTGAACGCGCTCAGTGTGAAACCAAATTCTTACATTAACTTTAACTTTAATACGAATAAACGTTATAGGATTTTAAATGTAGAGAATTGAAAGCGTGTCTCTTTTTTTGTTTTTGTTTGTATGCTTAAAGTTTTCTAAAAGTTCTTCTTGATAAGTATACATATACTGAAACATTTAGGATTTACACGTCTTCAGGACCAGGTTCAGGACACGATAATTGGGTAGCAGGGAACTGCGGCGAATAACGTCTAAGTCTCGCACAGTGCAGGGATTGTTGTATTGTGAATAACGTAATTGTTCATTATTCTCTCAATACTCGACTTTTGACTTTTCTCTAATAGTATCGTATCATTAACGTCACACTCAAAATCATACAGACTTAGAGAACTTCAAACCGCATATTTTCCAATTTAAGTGCTTAAATTTCCTTTCTTACTTTCCGTCCATATACCGGAGGGATGAAAGTATAGAAAAGATAGGTGATCATGAAAAAGAACTAATTCTGATTGGAAATTGGAAATGAGATTGATTACGATTTGATATAACTAAATTTCTGTCCGATCAAAATTACTTCTACGATCGACGATTTCTACGAAATGGTCGGAAAGTTGTGTGCGGTGCGAATTTAACGCATCGATTTCTTCGAAATCATTACGTTTATACCTATACGGTCAGCGAATTTAACGCACCGATTTTTTATAGGTTTAATGAAAAATCTAGCTTTATGACAAAACTTCCATAAATATAATTCCAAACGCTTTTTAATATCTTCTGAATTTTGTTTTATATCGTAGAGGATAGAGAGATTGATATCATTTTCATTCAATAGATCTATTGTATTTTAAGTCTATAGAATTTGTCGATATGTCATTCGATGTCCTGTATGTTCTTGTATATTGGTATATTGCGTATGTTTAGTAGTACCAATTTATAATAGATACGGTGAGCACCCCTAAGCAAGAGAGGGGTCTTCAGCGTTGTACAATAGCCGAGCGGAGAGCCTTCTCGTCCGTTCAGGACAATGAATTTCAATGGGACTTGTTGATCCGAACAACGCACATTGAATAGATAGGGTCACCCGAAAATATTTAATATAGCAATTTGTAAATTGAGCACCGATGCTAGTGAATAGAAACGCCAACATATTATCTCCTTCCTACCTTTACGCATATCCAGCTAGGACTGTGTAGTAGGGATGGCCCAGTGTAATGATGATGAAATGAAATCATGAAAAGAAACGAGTCCAATAAGTGATATCGTCGATTCAGCAAAGTTAATGTGCCTTGTATACCTTTCATAACTTGAATACTATATAGTCTATAGGCAATTGTTGACTGAAAGTTGTTCATTTCGTTGTCGATCATAATAATACATACATGATTCATGTTATCATTTCATACAGTCAAAAACTCATCACATCATCAATATTACCCTCACTAAAATTTACTTTCGGCTTTGGTAAAATAAATAATAAGTCTGTTTGTTACTCAGTCCTAGTGCGT
>JARJEB010015091.1:0-12272 GCA_030264535.1 Liometoxenus newtonarum | reverse complement strand
TCCTTCGTTGTTGCTTCATCGAGAAATCACAATTTGTATATTGTGTTAAAAATAGTCCAAGGTGTAGAAAAAGCATAGTATTATATTCGCGATTATGGCCATTATTCGCTCTGATGAATTACGCCACTCGCCTTCGGCTCGTAGCCGCAAACCTCATCCTCGCGAACAATGGCTATCATAATCGCTCATATAATAATATATTATTTTTTCCTGGGAGTGCTTCGGTTTTGGAATAAGTAATATTTTTAACCACACAATAAAGTACTTATTTACAAAGATGAAATGTAGACCTAAGGGATGTATTTTAATTTTAATTTTAATTGTTGAAGCGATCCATGGCAGCAGGCCGTAGTTTGACCGTTCAGTCATTAAAATAATACGTATTTACTCGATGACCATATGCTCAACATACTCAAATAATTACTTGTACTTATACGGAGATTTTTTTCTCTCTTTACTTCAAAAGCACTATAATATCGAAATACTCTATTCCTACTATAATTACATACTTACACTAAATATGTGTTCATTTATTTCAACTCTTTAGAGAACTTACACGACAGAATGTTTGAATCTTCATCACATATGTTAAATTGCTTTCATTTAAATTTTAACAAAATAAATATTCTCAATTTAATGTTATTGTTTGTCAATAAAATACAATTATTTACTTAGTCAAGAAATACATAAACAGTCGAAATATTAATGAAATTTAAATAAATGGAAAGTAGTTTTGATATTTTGGGAATAGGAATTCGTAAAAAAGGGTTCTGACTTTTCAAATTTCAATTAGACATGCCATGCCGCTCTGATCAGCATTAAAAATGTTGCATTCCAAATGTAAATGAATATGAATGTATACAGGGTGTGTAGATTTGGGTGGCTCGGAAGTATAAAATCATTTAAATCTGCAATATTGTGTAAAATCTATTACCTTGGAAGAGATTTTCAATTTTTCCAATCGTTTTTCTGATTTACCACGAAACCAAAAAATTTGGACAAAATTAGCTTTTTTTAAAATGAAATATATAAAATTGTCAATTAAGTATGTAGCTTTAACCCTGTTGTATTTTTAGTGCTTTCGGTTTAACAGGAAATGAAATAAATAAACTTGCTAATGACTGTCTCACCCAAATTTACTCACCCTGTATGGTGTAGAATCAGCAGGATTATGCTAATTGTGTAACAGGTAAATACGCAGGAGATATCCTATTATTAATGAGAAATTTATCGCACTGCAACCCTTCAATACGAATGAAAATATGCAAATTATGTTTATTCATTCCTTCAATTCAATATTTCGACTCATGTCTCATTTTAACACTGTAACTTTTGCATAGTTTTATCTTCCTTTTCCCTTACGATTATTTTGCCTTTACGTCGGCAAAAATTAACAATATACCGAGAGTTCCAAAATATATAAAATCGAAATATTAAATTTAAATTTTTTTTCTACACCTATTTAGTTATATGGTCATTATTAGGATTTTTCGAGTGATTAATGGTACATATAACTCACTACCGTGAGTTATGGATTTTCATAACTCACTACCGTTAGTTATGGATTTTCAGTAATCACTGCAAGTAAAAAACATTGATCGCGTATTAAAGTTACTTATCTATATGATCTAAGATTTCGAAAGAACCCGAAGAATTCCTACCATTGCACGATGGGAATCGCCCGCCATATTGTTTCACTTGTCAGTTAGTGCTCGTTCGTTTCTTCATCGAGAAATCACAATTTGTACCTACTTTGTATTAAAAATAGTGCAAGGTGTAGCAAAAGTATACTATTATATTCGCGATTATGGCCATTACTCACTCAGATGAATTGCGCCACTCGCCTTGCGGCTCGTGGGCTCAAACACCATCTTCGTGAGTAATGGCTGTCAAAATCACTCATATAATAATATACTATTATTTTGTTGTAATTTTATTTTCCCACGCTCTTTTTTCCAAATCAATAATAAAAAATCACCTTTCTAGATTAAAACGAACAAATGTGTTTCCCATAAAAATCTTCAAACGTTTCCACAAATCTTAAAAAAACAAACAATAATTAAACTACTTTTTGTTTGCAATGATGGCATCTTTATTTATATATTCAGTCCTCTGGGCGATGCATCAGTTTATTCAAATAAGCATGTGTGATATGTAAAGTAATCCGATGGGAAAATCTGAGATTGAATCGCATCGTATTGCATTGCCTTGCCACGTAATGCATCCCATCCACCCTTGTAAAAGACATTTTTTATGCATTCGCCTTCTTTTCTTTTTATTTAGATTTTTTCGATGCCTTTCTTTGCCCATAGTAAAATAAAAGTTCACCTTCCGTATCACGGCTGTTCTAATATAATAAATAAGTAGTCGTAGTGTAGTCGAATAGGGTTCAAATCTCCTTTCTCTCGTGTCGTATCTCTTCTTCCTGTATTAATGTATGCATGTTCTTGCATCTCATTATGTAAGCAGAACAGGAAAACCGTACGTGTGAGAGCGACTGATTTAGGTAATCGTACCTTACGTAAACGTAAACCTTATTTTCTTATTATATTCATGAACACTGAATGCTCATTTTAAGGCGGGTAAGCATTTGTTCACTAAGAAAAAAATTTTGTCGTTATGTAGATATTTATTGTTTTTTTCCTTAAAAATTTAAAGGTCAAAGTATACCTACCATTAAAGATACAAATGAAGATAAAAATAAATGTTAAAAATAAATAACGAATACTTATAGAGTTATAGATAATAAAAATTAAAGTTTGCTTGTTTGTTTTAGAGCCATTACCACTTACGTCATGATGCAGTAAAGTAAAATAGTCATAACTTCTATGACGTCAGCAATGCGCATGCGCTCAAACAAAGTAACTTTATTTCCTAGGGAGTTTCATGAATTTTATGCTCTAGCTTAGACTGTGGACTCTTAAAGGAATTGAAATGTAGAGAATTCAAAGCGCTACTAGAATTAATTGTTTGAATGAAATGCCAAGTAGACAGACAAAAAAGTTGATTTTTGACCTTGATTTGACTTTGATTGTTTTCCGATTAGCATACTTTCCTATACCTATATACCTATATTCGGTATATGGTCGGAAAGTAAAAATATACTTGAATGACTGTATTGTCAGAAGTCATAAATTTAAAAATGTAAGTAAAACCAGTGAATTGGATAAGTTTAATTCATTTTCGTCAACACCGGATTACTGGTAATAGACAATAAAGATTAATAATAATAATAATAATTCATTTTACTTTCAAAACATGCATGGGCTTCCGACATAATTCCAGAGAGCTCTTCTGCAAGTTCTACAACAAGTGAAGTACCACAAGTAGTCAAGTCAGTTTGAACTTTCTTTATCTCATTAACTTTGCTAAGTGACACTTCGAAAATTTTCACAGGAACCGTTACTGTCGCAATGAAAATTTTAGGCATAAAACGATGCATTTCGGATGGTTAAGACCACATTCCTCGACCTCATCAACAAGATTGGCGACGTATTCAATGTCTTTGTTGATCGTTTCTTGGGCTTTATCATAAATTTCCTTGGCTTTTTCAGGTAAACCCTCCGTACATGCTTCCATTCTTTTTGGAACAATGTTTGGTAAGAGTAGCAAGACCTGGGCTGGTTATTCGGTGCATTCAAAAATATCAACTCCTTTCTCAGCTGCTGATACTTTCAGAAGGAGAAGATATCCAGGAACAAGCAAGATGGCGTTATTGACGCCATTCCAACGCTTTATTGAATTTATCGAAGGCGTTGTCTGCAATCATCGGTACGACCTCTGTTAGTGACCTGATAAGAACATCAATGACATTAAACGGGTTATAAGATTCGGCCGAGATTGCATTCACGTTTAAACCCTTTAAAATTTATAGGAATTATAAAGATTGAAAAATGAATTTTAATAGAATATTTACAAAAATTATAATAATTACCTGATAGGCCAACATCGCCATTAGAACGCAAACAAATTTGAATTCCATTTGTGATAACTTATAATTTTATACAAGCTGACTACTAGCCCAAACAGACCATATTTATAATTACTAGCCCAAACAGACCATATTTATATACTATATCTAATGTTTTGAATGATAACTTGATTAGGGGTCGGCAGATCATGGCTCTTTGCATAGGCATTTGCGGGTCTTTAGACATCAACTCGGACATTACAAAGCTTACAAAAGCGATGCAAGCGATGCATTTGAACTAACTTTGAAATAAAAAACGGCTCTCTGATACCTTCGTTATCATGTTTTCTTCGCAACTTGGCTCTGCCGACCCCTGAACTAGTTACTTGAAATATCACTGATTTTTTTTCTTATCGTGATTTTATTTTTATTTTCAGTTTATATCAAACAAATTGACAGATATTTCTTGTGCAAATATTTATTGTTGTTTTCCATTTACTATACTAGTCGATTGGATATAATTGTATGTTATTATATGAGCGATTATGACAGCTATTGTTCAGCTTTTGCTGTTGAAGATGGTGTTTGAACCCACGAGCCGATAGGCGAGTGGCGCAAATTCATCTGAGTGAACAATAACCATAATCGCGAATATAATAAGTACTACACTTTTTCTACGCGTTGCACTATTTTTAACACAAAATACAAATTGTGATTTATCGATGAAGCAACGAAACTGACAAGTGAAACAATATGGTGGGCGATCACATACGATCATTGTCGGAATTCGTCGGGTTCTTTCGAAATCTTAGATCATATAGATAAGTTAAAACGGTCAGTTCAAATATGTTAAATCTTATTGAACTTTAAATGATCTTCGAAAATACGCGGTCAATGTTATGAAATTGACAGAATTTCTCGGGTTCCTTCAAGATTTTAGATCATATAGATAAGTAATTTCAAATTCGTTAAATCTTGTTGAACTTTAATACGCGATCAATGTTATTTAATTGACTGATTTCTAAAAATCCATTACTCACGGTAGTGAGTTATAGGTACCATTAATCATTAGAAAAATGCTAATAATGACCATATAACTAAATAGGCATAGAAAAAATATTTTTCTCTCTCAAGAATTGCATTTGGAAAGGCTTAATCTCACAGTGAGAATTTTTAATTCTACCTATTAATTCATAAGTTTAAATTCACATTAAAAGTTATCTCTCCCGCTGGGGACCGAAACCAGACCTCTAGCATATCTAGTGCACTGTTCTACCAAATAGACAACCAGGGTACTACTAGAGGTGTGGGTTCCATCCACAATTTGTCAATTTAAAAATATTAATTAATCCTATGAATGAAAAATTCTCACTGTGAGATTAGGTCGTCCTAAATGCATTTCTTGATTGAAATAACTCACGGATTTCAAAGTAATTTAAATAGCGCATTATATTTTTTTTTTCTAGTTTTTTAAAGCTGTTTTTATTTTAGTCAATATTTACAAATCAAACTACAGGGATAATAATTTCAGATTATTATATTTTGTCAAATTATCGAAATCATTATACTTTATATCCCCCTCGATGATTCAACTTCCTTTTTGTATCTTTTTTCAAATTCGAAAAACTCTTTCTCTCTTATTTCGACAAAACAAAACAAGTATATTATAACAACTAAGTATACTACTAAAAAACATATACCAATTATAGGTATTTATTAACGACATTTCATTTCGACAGTCATCATTGAGGTGATTTTCCGTACGTTTCAGTGGTACTGAGGACAATCGTTCAGTTAGTTGGTTCCACAACATTTACTTTAAGTAGTGTTCGCGTGCGTCGATTCATTACCAGTGGTTCGGTTCTGTCATTCTTACATAAACTTGTTATTAAATATCCATTGGCTATCTGTTCTTGTAAGTACCTATATACGCGTATATAATGGAGAATTTCATAAAAATATAAAAATAAATATCATAAATGCTATGCATTAACGTGCTGGTAATAAATAAGTGTCCTGCTGTCGTATGTCCTTGATGACGTTTACCAGGAGAAATCAACCAATTAATTAACTAAAAATATAAAAAACAGGAAATGCCAATCTTTCATCATTTCGTTTCGAAATGGACTATTGGCAAGTCAATTTTAAAACTTCGATGTTTTCAATGAATAATGATTAATTTTGTAATTCCCCGACGATCTTTATCAACCAATTACATATCGATATCGGTTACTAATTGTTCAATTCCTCTAGGTATAAAGATTACATCAACTAAATTATATCAATTATAAAATCCCATCGAAATTACCAAATATTACTTCCGATGGTATGATGTCATCGTTATCCGTTTTCATAATTCAGGGGGCTGCTCTTAAATTTCCTAAAATTGAATTGTCGATTCGAATTTTATTCGAGTGATTAGTCCCCCTCATTTTCTTCGCAGAACGAACCGAGATTTTTAATCTTTAAAGTCCATAATGGGAAAACGTAATTTTTACCGATCCTAGCATGTCTTCTTCTCATCCTGATTATCCCAACTTTCTCATTTTCTCATCGTCTCAACGTTTCCACTTTAATCGGCACGTCCCTGTGACTGAATCGTTCGCCAAATTAAAATCATTTTATTGATACTTAACAAGTCGTAATTTTCAATCAGGCAGGAACAATAAGGAAATTACCTAATACACTTATATTTTAACTTAGTATCATGAAATTTCAAAACGACGAGAACACGAAGAACCCGTGTTGCTAATTATTTTCAATTTTTAATCGATGACAGCAAATGCACGATTGCATTTCATACATCTACCATTTAAAGACATATACTAATAAAATCGTAAAATAAAACTAGTAATTAGTTTTCTATGACATACAAGATGTAAAGTAACGTTTCCTTACTTTTAGCTATAGAGTTGACGCAAGACGCAACATGCGCACCTTTCAGATACTTACTTATAAAGTTAGTTTTTGATCTTTGCTTAATACGCCGCTATGGGTTACATTCTCAAACTACGAACAAGCATAACAGGGGCGGACCGCTAGCTTTAGCGGCCCTGTGCTAACACTGTTGGAGGTTCTACTCAATTAACCCAAGTCTGGATAATTGGATGATAAAATGTCTCGCACTTTGTAGCATTAAACTGAATTTTAAACTTTTCACGGTTATGAGTGGACGTGCTGAGGGTGAACAGTCACAAAGAACAATTAAATGAAAAAGTGAAGAGTTTCAAGAACGCGACAGCGGATGGGTCTTGTTTGCTGTTTCGCATCTTGAAATTTACATTACCGACCATTACGAATATCTAACGGAAACGTACGACTGCATATAAGTTGACGGTGAACGCAAGCGAAGGGGCCCTTTGATTGAACGGGACCCTGCGGGAGGTCTGCAACCCATACAGACTATGCCTAAATCCGCCTCTGAAGCATGAAATAACTTGTGTGTGGAGATAAAAGTGAATATAACTGTGCGCGAGTAATAATAATTTCGCAAATTAATTAATTATCGTTTGCATATAATGCGCCTAATAAGATAGTCTTGATTATGTTCAAATCCTCCTTGCGCATAACATATGCATTCATATGTTATTGCAAATTGCACATAAAGATATGAATATTGCCTTTATATACGTTGGCTGACAACTTTTATTACATTTTATCAAAACTTATTGCAAATTGCTCGACCTCAACATACCTACCTACATATAGCTTCGCATCTTGTGTTATAATAGGAATTTCAATTCAAGTTGCAACCGCATTGATTAAATTTGCATTAAACTTGTTTTTAAAATAGGTAAAAAGTGTTTTTATTAAGACATACAAAAAGTCATTTCCCTTCCTTACAATACTCCTCTGTTTCATTATGCATAAAAAACACTGCGTGAATTTGGTTGCATACCTACTTTTTCCTATTTTTGTCCTTCAGGTAAATTGGAATGTTAAAAGTATCAATAAAATGTAACAGTTAGAGAGGCAAAAAAGAAACTTGGAAACTTAACCATACCTACATATCCGTCTGCGAGTTTAACTTTTATATTTTTTTAAAAAAAAGTGTAAATTTACATGAAATACTTAAATTTTTAAAAATTAGCTAGTTGTTTGTGTAAATAAAAATTACATGTACAATTACATTAAATATGTACTGCTTAACAATATTATTACACTTAGAATATATGTTTACAAAACAAAGTGTAAAATTAAGTTTTACATACGAGAACTGTAAATTATGGCTTTATATGTAAATTATTCTTCTCTTTAGCCGTTTGCTGTCCACTTCAGGACGTAGGACTCCCTTATAGACTTCCATGCGGGTCTAACTTGTGCCGTCTGATACCACTTGAAATGTAAATTATTAATACGTGTAAATCTCACATCATGTAAATTTACAGATACAATTACATACTGTCAATGTAAAATTACATATCATCACAATATTTCATGTAATTTTACATAAAAAAATTTTACGTTGAACAAACTTTATCCTATATTATACTCAACGCATATATTTGTGCGATAATTACTTCCGCCATTAGTTTAAGTGTTTATTGCACAACAGGCGCCTTTTGAATTTCGCAGTATTAACGCGCGTAGTGAGCCTCAATTAAGATACGAGAGCCGAAGTCGTTTTATTCCATCCATCGACGTTATCCTGTTGGACTTGAACGAATATTCACGCCACTTTATAGTTTTATGTACTTATACAGAAAAATTCACCAACGACTTTGCACAATTATAATGATGATAATAATTATGATTGTAATTAAATGTCGGATAATGTATATAGATAAGATTGCGATATATAATCGCATAATAACTATAATAATGTGGTGGTTAAATTATTATTAAATAT
The DNA here is from genome assembly GCA_030264535.1 of Liometoxenus newtonarum. Lineage (NCBI taxonomy): Eukaryota > Metazoa > Arthropoda > Insecta > Coleoptera > Staphylinidae > Liometoxenus > Liometoxenus newtonarum. The sequence continues at coordinate 3,513 of JARJEB010015091.1, read as the reverse complement.
ATAACACACCCGACTGGTGGTAGGCAACATTAATTGTTTGATCGTTTCACACCTTTACTCTCGATCCTTGATTTCATATCAAATTTACGTATCTAACGTAGGTATATTATGGCGGAAAAAAAACCAAGTTAATTATTAATATTATCGTAAGGATACGTCACGAATCATAAATTAACATTTAAAGCTTTTATAGTTGCACATTAAAAATTTAATAACAATATTAAAACATTCAATAAAAGTACTGATGGATGTGAGAAAGTATAGAATATTTAGGACCTAGGTATATAGATATTTATTAATAATACACGGAAAGTTCAAAAGAAAGAAATTGTTTTATATATTGGTTTACGAAATATATTCGTAAACGACTTTGAGTTGAGAATAAGTGAACGAAAAAGAATGAGTCTGTAAAAAGCGCGTCAATTTGCGATTGCCCGGCAGCTAGCAACGCATAATCTACAAATAATGAGCGCAACAAAAGTAATTGCTTCGGCAGCATTCATTAGCATTACATTCATTTTACAAGAGAGCAATACGAGTTTTTTACAGTCGTAACAATCGTAAAACTTACAGAACAAGTACACAAAAAAGCCCGAAACGAGAGTATAAGGGCAACTTCCAAGTGTAGCTTTTGTGGATCAACAAGTGGTCCGCAAATTTAATTCCAAATTAATTTTGGTAAAAGCAAACGTTTTTTTTTCTTAACCGAACTAATTCAGCTTTTTCCTTTTCCGATCCTACAATTAAATTTCCATAAGAAAGCCAAAAATCAAATAAATTTAAGAGTTCTAAATTTCTATTTTTGTTGATTAATTTTTTTTGGCTATGAGGTTATGTTGTTAGTATAAAACTATAGGTTAAAAGGATAACGGTTGATTGTCCTGTTGTACAATGTAATTTTTCTCGTTACATATATCGAAAGAGTAAGTGAACACAAGACTAACTAATCGACAAAAAATTGTTATGCGTCCTCGCATATTTAATTAGGATTTTAATGATATGCAAACTTTGATCGGGTTTCGACAATATGTGAGGCATACATTTAAAAAACCAGTTATGCTTGTTAGGACAATAACAACACATTATACTAGCAAATATAGCAAAAAAATGGGCGAAAGAACGAGTGCCCTTTAACAGAATTTTTTTCGCAGAGGGATGGATACACACGTCAGATTCCCATCAAAGTAATAAAAAATCTTTTCATTCTCCTCACAAGGTATGTTCATCATAGATTTCATTGCATATGCAAATTAATCCACTTTCATTACACATTAGTTGAAAGTAGACGTTACGAATACGGTAAGTGTAAGTGATACCTGGTGATGGGATGAAAAACAACCGGAATTAGAACCTGGAACTAGAATCTGCATAGAAAACTTGAACAGTGCGGAACTAATATTAATATGCAAATGAAGATGATCTGGCTGTTTCTATTCAGAATACCATGCCGTAGGATAGAGTAGACGTGGATGTGGAAAACAAAAAATCTCATTGTTCGAATAAAACGATACAAATGCATCAAAGCGCTTCCATCTGCTCATCGATTCACACGAGGCAAGTTTTTTTAAGGTTAATTCGGTCCTGGGGATGAGTCGAATTTGATGGTTATTAGATGATACTTTCCGGCACTAAACGATCGTCGATAAATTACTACGAAGTGCGAGAATGATTTAGGTGCACAAATTACATTTAATCTACACATATTTTGATATGTTTTGTTGGAGTAAAACACAGTCGCGCGTCCAGCATGATTTTTATTGCTTTTTAATTCGAACCCCTTTGGTTCTTTTCTTAATGGTACTTACGAGCGACTCTACTATTAAAGAATAAAAAATAGTTTCGTTTCTCCTTAATACCTACATTAAGAACTACGCTTTTCCTATAGACATAATCCAATTATAATCTATTACTCTGTGCGACATTTACACCTGTCCCAGCACAAACGACAAACAGGAAACGACGACGAAAACAGAGAGAACCATCCAAAAAACGAACATCATCGAAAGGACAAACCTTATCTAGAAAGTATCTATAAATTCGTAGGGTACCATTGTCGCAAAGCACCTTGTTCATGTTCATGATGTATTCTGTCACTATTTCTTTGTTGCTTACCTTTTAAGTTCTAACTTTTTGGTTTTCTTTGCTGCGGTCTGCCTACAGGTATGTAAGTACAATTTCATCGTGTGCCAGTCCACTTATTAGGTAAGTTAGGTGTAAAGTGGCTCAAAAGGTTTCTATAAACGGTTTACAGTTTACACAATCGAACTATTCCTGTTTTCTCTATTCAGTTGGTATTATTAAATATCAGCAACACCCTTTTTCACCTGTTGCCACCTGATTGATACCCTCTTAATAGTTGATTCGAAAAAGGTCCTATTGATCGATACCTGATCGGATGTATTGGAGTCAATAGTTGAATAGAAAAAGGTTCTCAATATTTAGTGTTATAGTGAGGGTATCAGTCTATATAAACGCCTGAATGGCTTTATTGAACTTTTTCTATCATTCCATCAATAATAGAGATCTATTGATCTGTTCTCTAAAGGTGTATGTACCTGAATCCAATCGAACTGTGTAGGAACCAGGAACAACATGACATTGTGAAAAATATGGTTAATCGATTAGAGAGGGCCCTTTAATAGGTAATAAAGGTTATTGAAAAGGACGATCAATCATTTGAAAATAAAAAAAATGTTTCCTCAAAAGAAACTATTTTTTTTATTAATTAAGCGATTTATTTACTATATTTTATTAAATCCAGGTGTACAAGTACAAATCCAAAAATAATAAACATACTAATTTCTAAACTTCTCCTAGGGGAGCCATTATAATTACAATGTCATTCTTTGATTTCATTCGTTTTTCTGTATTGTGAACTCCGGCATTAATTCATTAAATTCAAAGTTGCAGAATTGCAGCTTACACTAACACTAAGTTATAATTTAACTAGGTTGCTTGTTCTAAACAATACCTATTTCTACCTGCACCCATTCGGCACAGTATGAAATATAGAACAAAGTTACCCGTTTACCGGTTACACATCCGCATTAAAAATTCGTATATTATTAAAAGAATGCCCGTGCATGCATTAGTTGCCATTGTATTACTCTTTTACTATACTTAGGTATACCCGCTGTTCATCAGAAATCTGCGACAGTTAAAAAAGGTCACGTCTCTGAATTCCAGCAACCAGCCTCCGGACTTGCCCCGTTTTTGTATTTTTAATTCATTACAGTTTATGGAACCTTTTTACCGAAGGTATAGAGTATATAGTAAGGAAAGTTAGGTGAACAGGCAAAATATCGAGCTCGGGTTTTCTCGCTTCTCTAAATCCGAAAAAGTAGTGTTTGGTGTGATATGTGTGTGTTTTTATATCACTTAGATTTCTGGGGCATGTTCCACTTTCCGATCGACGAGGTCTACGAAATCTTAGAGTGCATGGTCGGAAAGTTGTGCGGTGAGAATCCGTACCGATTTATTTCGGTTAATTTGAATAGACTATGCATTATGAAT
>JARJEB010015089.1:0-10947 GCA_030264535.1 Liometoxenus newtonarum | reverse complement strand
GCGTTTGCGGCTCTTCAGACATCAACTCGGACATAACAAAGCCTTCAAAATCGATGAAAGATTACTGTTTTAACTAAGTTTTAAATAAAAATTGGCTCTCTGATATCTTCGTTATCATGTTATCTTCACAAGTTGGCTCTTCTCATTGGAAAGTCTGCCGACCCCTGCGCTAGGCTAACAGCGACGAAGAAATTGTTCCGAATACTCGTTGACTAACGTTTATCGCCACTGTAAGCATTACATTTGGTAATTCCCTCTTATTTTAGATTTTTCTTTTTATTTACTGGCGTTCAAACCAATTGACATTCGTGATTAAATTTTAATATTTTTGATTTGTAATTTTATAGCAAAGGCAAATCCACAGTACCCGGCAATGTGTTTGACAAGTTTGATAAAATTGAGGAAACACCTTTTGCTGAAATTATGAAGAATTGGATTGCGAAACCAGGCTATCCAGTAGTGTCGGCCAAGTTATCTAATGGAAAGGTCACTGTTTCACAAAAACAGTTCTTTTATGAGAAACCGGAAGGAGATGAAAAGATTAAATGGTTTATTCCAATTACAACTGAAGTAAAGGATATGCCCGAACCTACTACAACCGTATCTACTACCGTATCTACTACAGAAGGTACAGGGACACCTTCAGTAAGTCCAACAACAACATCAACTACAACACCAACTACTACTACTCCTACGACAACAACTACCACACCAACTACAACAACTACTACACCAACTACTACAACTACCACACCAACTACAACAACTACCACACCAACTACAACAACTACCACACCAACTACAACAACTACCACACCAACTACAACAACTACCACGACGACTACCACAACTACCACACCAACTACTACAACTACCACACCAACAACAACAACTACCACACCAACTACTACAACTACCACACCGACTACCACAACTTCCACACCTACCACACCTACTACAACACCTACTACAACGCTTTCAACTACCACCCTGTCAACAACAATCGATGATGAAGAGGGAGACGGAGAAGGAGATGGTGATGGTGATGATGAGGGTGAGGGAGAGGAAGAGACAAGATGGAGAAGAGCAGCAGCACCTACCATGAAATTGTTCAAACCAACTGATGATAATATAGAAATACACAGCGATTTAAAGGAGACCCAAGTGATTATTATTAATAATGAAAACGCCGGCTACTATCGTGTCAATTACGATCCAGAATTGTGGCAGCGAATTATTAACCTCTTACAGACTGATCACACTGTCATCAATCCCATAACTCGGGCTCAACTTATTGACGACGCAATGAATTTAGCTCGCGCTGGTGAAATGGGATACGCAACTGCCATGAATGTAATTTCATATTTAGGTAGCGAAACAGAATACTACCCTTGGAAAGCAGCACTTACTGCTTACTCATTCTTGCGTAAGAGGCTCGTTGGGGATAGTTTACGGGAGCAAGTTTCGGTAATCATACCCAATCAACTTTCAATTCTATTTATAATTTATTTGTTAATATCGGCAGGAAACAATGAGCAAATCGATGGAGAAATTCTACAATGAAAATAAAGACTTTACTATTGTTGATAAAAACAAGCCAATCGACGTTTACAAACGTGTGCTTGCTTTGGAATGGGGTTGTGAATTGAATAGCAAGGATTGTACCGACAAGGCTAAGAACTTATTTGATGAAATGCTGACTGAAAAATAGTAATATTCAATGACACTCAAGACTAATTTAATAACTTCTTTTAATTTATTCGTTTTTTTTTGCAGTGCCAATGATATCGATGCCAATTTTAGAAGCGTAGTTTATTGTTCTGGATTAAGACATTCAGCAGCAGGAAGTGATGAAAATGCCGAAGACGTAAAGAACTGGAACAAGCTCTGGCAGAAATATCAAGCCAACGATAATGTTAACGAAAAATCAACACTTCTCACAGCTTTAGGTTGCACCACGAATAAAAAACTTTTAGAGGATTACCTCCAAAAATCTATTGACGATCCAAGTATTCGCTCACAAGACGCAAGTTCAGTGTTCAACGCAGTGCTAACTGGAAACCCTGAAGGTATTGACATTTCAATTCAGTTCATGACAGATAAATTCGAAAATATGGCTGACAAATACGGATCCATGGGTGCATTATCAACAGTGATCACTCAAGTTGCTGATAGAATTACAAACAACATTCAATTGAACACGGTAATACAATTTTGTTTATTTGTCTTTTAGTTAATACTAAAATATTATTTGAATTCAGTTTGAGACTTTCATAAAAAACAATGAGGATAAACTTAAGGAGGCTGCGAAGGTGGCACAAAGAGCTCTTAATTCTGCAAAAACTAACATTGCCTGGGTGGATACCTATAGAAATGATTTGAACGGATTCTTCAATCCACCTAATGGTGCTTCCAATTTGATGAGTACCAGTTTTCTGGCTCTTCTAATTTTCACCGTAATTGCAAGATTAATGTAATAGAATTAACTCATTAACTTCATATTGTTTTCTTTATTTCTGCTTAGTATTATTATAGTTTATTGTCATATTTATTTTTATTGCACACACACAAAAAAAAATTGAGATTTTAACTAATGACCTGCACCTTCAATTCGGTACATGGAGAATTGTTAATACCTGTTTTATTAATAAATATTGATAAACACATGAATTTATTAGATGTAGAGAACACCTTTATCGGTACAATTCGATTTTTTCTTAATTCGACACCAAGCAATTAACGCAAGTTACAGATTAGATAACATGTGCAGCTATACTATAAAACGGTGAGTTCAGCTATCAACTATCGCATAGTACTTCTGACTATTTTAATGTTGAATTTGATAGTTTTGTGTAATTTGTGATTGAATTTATTATTGACCCAATTTTGGATTTTAATCTTACGTAAGTTTTTACAGAATCTTAATTTTAACATAAACTGGCTAAGTGCTAGTTCCAAACGGAAAGACTTAGCTTCATAAGTTATAAGTTATAATATTCGATGCGACTAGTTTCGCATTAGTTAGCACTACAGCAAGCAATACAAAAATCCAAGATCCTACGGTGAAAATATTGGGTGGACAAATTTGAAAATTCCACCTTTTCTGAAATATTTTTTGATCATGACTCAATAACTAATTATTATTTTTTTGAATTGGCTCTTGTAGTGTGAGAAGCTAGTCGCATCGAATATTAAAACTTGTGATGCCAAGTATTTCAACCCATCATTGTTATTTTAAAGATCAAAATGGGAAGACTTGGCTTCATAAGTTATAATATTCGATGCGACTAGTTTCGCACTAGTTAGCACTACAGTAAGCAATACAAAAATCCAAGATCCTATGGTGAAAATATTGGGTGTACAAATTTGAAAATTCCACCTTTTTTGAAATATTTTTTGATCGTGCCTCAATAATTAATTATTATTTTCTTCGAATTGGCTCTTGTAGTGTGCGAAACTAGTCGCATCGAATATTAAAACTATATTTTGTTCATGATAGATTGATAAAGAAGCGTAAAGGACAAAATGCGAGGAGCCATTCTGTCCTTATTGGCGCTAGTAGCGTATTTCTCTGCCTGTAATTCAAGCCCATTGACTCCACAAGCAGATGAACCAGATGTATATAGATTAGACCAATCATTTAAAGCAACAAATTACAAAATTCATTTGACATTGGCAGAGGATTTCTTTACGAAAAAAATATTTTCTGGTTCAGTTATCATTAATGTAAAGCGTGAAGACCCGGAAGCGAAAATGATTCGCATTCATCGTGCCAAAGAAATGAAATTAAGCAAACTATTCATAAACGACACGGAGATTGTTTTAAACAAAATAAAATATATTGAGGCAACTGAAATAATGGAAATTGATTTACCGGCAGCCGTTACGGATACTTTTACAATGAACTTTTTATACCAAGGTATATTATACACGGACATGTACGGATTCTATTTGAGCAATTACAAGACGGATGATGTTACAAAGTGAGTTACCAAAACGATACATTTACTTTGGTAACTTTGGTTACAAATTTATAATTTTCTAGTTACATTGCAACGACACAATTCCAACCAACGTTTGCTCGTCGAGCATTTCCTTGTTTTGACGAACCGTCTTTTAAAGCCATCTTTCAGATAACTTTAACAGTTCCAGAAGGTTATCAAGCATTAAGCAACCAAAACCAACTCTTAGAGACCTTTTATGAAGCAAACACGTATGTCGTAAAATAATCAGTTCTATTTTGCAAAATTTGCATTATTAATTTTTGTAGATATGAATTTGCACCAACTCCGCCAATGTCCACTTATTTGGTTGCATTTGTTGTCTCCAAATTTGAAAGCACACCGGTAACTCCAACAAATTCCAGTTTTCCAATGAATGTCTGGGCACCACCCCACCTGTTAGCAAATGCCAATTACGCTGCCAAAATTTCACGTAAAATTATTGATAATTTAGGCAAACTATTGTCAGCTGGAGCTGCGGCAGGAGATGCAAAAAATGTGGAATTTGAAAAGATGGGAATCGACCATTTGGATCAAGTTGCTATTCCGGATTTTGTTGCTGGTGCAATGGAAAATTGGGGACTCGTTACTTACAGGGAGAGCGCTTTATTGTGGAATGAAGGTGAATCGAAGGTCAAAGATAAGGAACGAGTTGCCACCGTTATCGCGCATGAATTTGCACACAGTTGGTTTGGTAATTGGGTAACAACAAAATGGTGGGATAATACGTGGCTGAACGAGGGCTTTGCAACCTATTTTCAACATCACGGTCTGGATGACGTGGATTTGGATTACGATTTTGAATTGAAAAACCAATTTGTCGTGAACGTATTGCAACCAATATTGGAGACCGATGGGAATAGCGGTGCATTATCATTATCTAGTGCTGCGAGCAACGTGTCTGAAGTTAAGGGTAAATTTGGGACCATCTCGTATGACAAGGGAGCATCAATTATCAGAATGATGGCAAAAATGGATAAAACAAACTTTCTGAAAAATTTAAATAATTATATTAATCATAAGTATGTACCCATTGGTTTGTTTTATATGATTTATTTATGTTCTAACACTTTTGTTGATTTTTAGCCGAAATGGCTCCACTGAACCTGAGGACTTATTTAAAGAATTTAACGCAAAATTCGAAAAATTTAGTTTTGATACTATTATGACTGATTGGATTGATAAATCAGGCTATCCATTAATTACCGTAGAACTGAATGATGGTAAAGTCAAAGTTTCACAAAAACCATTTTTCTACGAAAAACCTGAACACGGTGTGGATACTAAATGGTACGTTCCCATCAAATATGAAATTATATCCAAAAATGATCCTGAAACACCAACAACAACAACACTCGCTACAACAAGAACAACAGCAACACTCCCTCCAACAACAACAACACTCCCTCCAACAACTACAACACTCCCTCCAACAACAACAACTACACTCCCTCCAACAACTACAACACTCCCTCCAACAACAACAACAATCCCTCCAACAACTACAACACTCCCTCCAATAACAACAACAAGTCCACCAAAGCCAAGTACGAAAACAATGCTATTAAAACCAGGCGAAGATGGTAAATTGTCTGAAAAAATATCAGAAGAGCATGTAATACTTGTAAATATGGGAAGTGAAGGCTACTACCGTGTAAAATATGCTGGAGATCTGATGACCCGTATAATTGCTCAACTGAAAACCGAACATACTAAAATCGATGTTATCACTCGCGCTCAGCTCGTTGATGATGCATTGAATTTGGCACGTGCAGGTGAAATTGAGTATAAAACTTCATTGGAATTAGTGGAATATTTAACAAATGAAACAGATTACTATCCCTGGAAATCAGCACTTACTGCTTTTTCGTACCTACGGAAAAGACTTGTTAATGATCCTTTGAGGGACACCATTTCGGTATATACTCATTAATTATTTTAACAAATATATTTGATTTGAATTGTTTTACAGCAAAAAATGAATGGCTTGATGAAGAACTTCTACAATGACAATGAAAAACTTAAAGACAACACTAATAGTGCAATCGATATATATAAACATGTCTTAGCCTTGGAATGGGGTTGCGAGTTGGAACTCGAAAATTGTACCAAACTGGCAAAACAAGAGTTTGATAAACTGATACCAACTACAAGAAGGTAAATTATAAAATTATTTAATAATTAATGTTTGTTCATATACTTAGGTATTAAAAATTAAATCCTTTAGCGAGCCTATTGATGCCAATATTCGCAGCATTGTTTACTGCTCTGCATTAAGACATGCCGAAGCAAATAATAGGGACAAATGGACATTATTATGGGACACATATAAAGGTAGTGATATTGTAAGCGAAAAACTTACAATTTTAACTGCACTAGGATGCACCAAGGATGAAGATCTTCTTAAGGACTATCTGGAAATGTCTCTTAACGACTCATCGATTCGTCCCCAAGATGCAAACTCTGTCTTCAGAGCAGTACTCACCGGTAATCCAGAGGGAATACAAATTTCTCTAGAATTTTTAATTCAACAGTTTAAAAGAATTGGCGATAAATATGGTTCGATGGGTGCCCTATCAAATGTGATCCTAGAAGTTGCTGATAGACTTACCACGAATGACCAACTGACCAAGGTATTATATATTTTTTGTAATTAATATTTGGATTTACATTAACATATATTTTTTCTTAAAGTTCCAAACATTCGTTGACGAAAACCGAGAGCATCTAAACGAAGCTGCTCTAGTTGCTGATAACGCCATCATTGCAGCAAAAGCTAACATTGCATGGGCAGATACGTACAAATCTAAATTGAAGGAAGTTTTAGACCCACATTATAATGGAGCGGCTAGTTTAATTGGTACCGGCATGATCGGAATTTTATTATGCGCTCTTATTTCACGAATTTTGTAGTTTTGCTAAGATACTATATTTTGAACATCAACTAAATAAATTAAAAATGTACTAATAAAAGAAATGTCTATTTTTAAATTTATTGGATATTTATACGCAGCTGGTTCATAAATAGACACCCATTATATTTCTAGCACATCTTAAGCGTCTTTGGTGTTGTAGCTAGGGATATTGTTGGCCGATAGATGGCGCTAGTGATATTACTGATAACGTTGACGTAAACTGAAGCTCAGCTGGTAACTTGTTGACATTTTAGTAACTAGATTTGGTGACCCCGGCAGTTTAGTTACTAGATTTGGTAACGTTTTTGATATTCCAAGATGGAGTCCCACGACAAGATGGCGCCCGGAGGGCTGCCCGATAGATGGCACTATAAGATTTGAACTTCTTAGGTAACTTTTTGTCATTCCAAGATGGAACGTCATGCGATAAGTTTGAGGCCGGAAGGCTGGCCGATAGATGGCTGTAAGATTTGAAGTTCGTAGGTAAATTTTTGACGTTCCCAGATGCAGTCCCACGGTAAGATGGCGGCCGGAAGGCTGCCCGATATATAGATTGCACTGTTTGTGTATTCCAACTATTTAATTAATGGATTGCAACACTTAAAATGTGTTGCCGTGAGCTGGAATCGAACCGAAGACTTCCACTCGAGACGCGGGCAGCATTCCCAATAAGCTGTGCCGCCAGCTTGTCGAGTCGTCGTTGATAGCAATATTTAACAGAATATGTTAGTTTAATAATACGCAGAGATACACATTTGACGCATATCTATTCATATACGTTAATTCTGAAAAATGAATTAAATAAAGATAACAAATCTGAGTCCGAAAATTGGTTCTATGAGTAAAAATAAATAAAATCGATCGCTGTCAAATATTAATTTACAAATAACTAGCTAAGTATTGATTCTGAGTAAAGACTAAAAATACATCCTTTCAGAGTGTTTCATTCTCTACATTTCAATTCCTATAACATTTTTTCGTAGAATGAAAAATCGAACTATCAATTTGGATTTCATTGACTTAGATTTCTACGTACAAGTAAATTTAAGAAAATTTTGCAATTTATTTTTATGTAATGGATATATCTATACCTATCTTAAAACATTAAGCAGTAATTATACGTTCCTGTCTGTTTTGGAATAAAACGAATTGCGAAACTACAATATCCGTTGATATTACACCTCTATGAATGATAATGGTTTAAAAAAAAACACTCACTTATGTACTTACCCGCTGTTTGAAATTTTCGGTAATCTTTTTATAGCAATTGTTATCGCTTAATCAGTCCTTTCGAAAGCAAAATGTGTGGTAATAATCTATATGAACAGTCCGAATTGTGTGTCATCACAATTGTGCACACAAATATTCGAACAAAAACTAAAATTTCGATATTATCTACTAAACATTCATATTAAAATTTTATAACAAACTAGAATTAATTAGATCAATTTTTCAATTATAGAATTGAAAAAAATTATAGAATCGATAAAAATAGTTTAATAATTAGATTTTCAGTTCTAATCTAATAATTCAGATAACGTTATAAATCTAATTATCGTCGTAAATATAATATTTTGATATGAATTCTAACTTGATTTTTCATTTAGTTTCAAAAAGATTAGATATAGTTTTAGTTATTATAGCAATATAAACTAAGTAAATGGTTAAATCCCTTGTATGTCGAGTCATTGAATTATCTGATTCCTGTAAGGTGAGTAATTATTATTCCTGTATCAATAAATTTAAAAAAATTGAAGTAAATTATATGTAACTTAAAATATGTTGATATTTAATTAATAGATTGAACTATATTGAATATATTGGTTGATTTGAAGAAAATGGATATTATTTTATTGCTATATGCTATAAGCATATGTGCAATTTTTGTTGATTCTGGCCCAGTGATCAATATTTCCAATGAAAGACAAACAAGTGAATATAGATTGAAAGAAACATATAAACCCAAAGAGTACGACATTAAACTGACTTTACAAGATGATTTCGCAATGAAAAAGAGATTCACTGGTGAAGTTATGATTACTTTAGACGATTTTCAAACCACTGGAGAACCTCTACGTTTGCACAGAGCAAAAGGAATAACACTTAAGGAAGTAACGATCAATAATAAACCTGTTGGCAAGGATAAAATAAACTACATTGAGAAAACTGAAATTATGGAAATAGACATGAAAGATTCGTATCAACAACCGATTAATTTGTATTTCAAATACGAAGGAATTTTTTATGAAGACATGTCCGGGTTTTACCTAAGCACTGTAGGTTCGTACGTCAGAAAAAGGTAACTTGTTATAAAAATTAATCAGTATTATACTGTAGTATAAATATTAAACTTGTAGAACAATTGCGACAACGCACTTTCAACCAACATATGCTCGTCGAGCATTTCCTTGTTTCGATGAACCATCATTTAAAGCAATATTCAAGATAGTTCTTACGGTTCCAAGTGACTATTCAGCATTGAGTAACCAGCCATCCAAAACCACAAAAGAAAAGTAATATAATCATCCACTAGAGATTTTCGAAAGCTTAATATTATTATTTGTTGTAGTGACGCTATTACATACACATTTGAACAAACACCAAAAATGTCAACATATTTAGTCGCTTTTGTTGTCCTCAAAGATTACATTGAAATTCCTGGAACACAAGGAATGAATGTGTATATTCCTCAAGATCTAAAAATGAATGCTAAATATGCAGCCCGCGAATCCAAGAATATTCTAGATAATTTGGGCAAAATTTTGACCAATAAAAATCCAGACCAAAATATATCGTATAATCAAATGGGTGTGAATCAACTAAACCAAATTGTAATTCCAGATTTATCGGTAAATGCTATGGAAAATTGGGGTTTGATGACTTATAAAGAAAATTATTTATTATTAAACGAAAACGATCTAAATATCAAAGAGAAAGAACAAGTCGCGACTGAAATCGCTCATCAATTTGCACACAACTGGTTTGGCAACTGGGTTTCTATAAAATGGTGGGATAATCTATGGTTGAGTGAAGGTTTTGCAAATTATTTCAAATACCATGGTTTAATTGGTATCGAAGATATTAAAGAATTTGAAATGGAGAAACAATTCGTTGTCAAGGAGCTGCAGCCAATATTAGAAATTGATGGCCAACCACAAGCAACAGCACTTAGCAGTGATGCAAATACAGCAACACAGATCCAAGCAAAATTTGAATTAAGTAGCAAAAAAGGCAGTGCCATATTAAGAATGATGAAATATTTGGTTGGAGAGGAGGCATTTATGACCAATATTAACAACTATATATGGAATAGGTACGTTTCAATTAGATGACATATTTTTAATAAAATATCATTGAATGTTTATCGTTTTTAGAAAAGGAGACAGTACAACTCCTGAAGAATTATTTGATCAATTTGGTCATATTGGATCGCACTCCGTCAAAGACATCGTTGCCGATTGGATAAATAAACCGGGCTATCCTGTAATAGAAGCTAAATTAATTGATGGAGAGGTAAAAGTTTCCCAGTCACAATTTTCATACGAACAACGTAAACCAGAGCTAAAAGGAGGATGGTATGTGCCAGTTACATATAAAAAAGTCAGCATAATGCCGACAGATCCAACAACGCCAACAACTACAACCACGCCAACAAGTACAATAACGCCGACTAGTACAACAAAACCAATCGCATCAACAGACGATACTTCATCAACAAATAATCCAACTTCAACGGATGATACATCAACAAATGATCCATCTACAACAGACGTTACATCATCATCCACTGATCCAACTTCAACGGATGATACATCAACAAATGATCCATCTCCAACAGACGGTACTTCATCATCCACTGATCCAACTTCAACGGATGATACATCAACAAATGATCCATCTACAACAGACGATACTTCATCATCCACTGATCCAACTTCAACGGGTGATACATCAACAAATGATCCATCTCCAACAGACGGTACTTCATCATCCACTGATCCAACTTCAACGGGTGATACATCAACAAATGA
>JARJEB010015080.1:0-26601 GCA_030264535.1 Liometoxenus newtonarum | reverse complement strand
TGTGTGTGTGTGTGTGTGTGTGTGTGTGTGTGTGTGTGTGTGTGTGTTGTGAGACAAACAACTTTTAGTTGCGCCCAGTTGAGAACCGGGATTAACGGTATATTTGTTTCTTAGTTTTCAAGCTTCTTAGGTATGTATGTACAACCGAGTGATACTTTTAGCTTCTTATACGTTTATTGTGGAATTGACAATTCTTCAGGTGAAACTTTTTAAGGAATGAAATTTTTTTTTCTTAGTGGTATTAATATACTTCAACTTCCCTATAACTATTTTATAAATTCTTCAACTACCTTGTATACTCGTATGCACCATCTTGAAGTTGAAGCACGGAAGTGGATTCTCTTCAAAGAGGTGCAACTTCAACTTCGACATCATGGCTATTTGCACGTGCCTCATATAGATAAAACAACACAACTGTTACACATGTTCCTAAACTAAAATATTGATGATGAAGAAGAAGAAGAAGAAGAAGGAGCGTTATGCAATTTTATGTGTACATTACCAGGTCAGCACATATTTGTTGACTATATGGGTGTACCTTTCGATGTTTGATGTGAATGCAAAACGATAGGTTCAATGATTGACCCTCTAAAGGCCGACAATTAATAATCGCGCATTTCTACAATCATTATCTTCGCTTATGTTACCATAGACAAACGTGACATGTTTGATCTATGGAGATCCTTTTGAAAAAAATACGAAATCAATTAGTATTTAAGTGTATACCTATATGCTCATCTTCGAAAAAGATTATTAAGCTTAAACGTTTTTTTTTATCCTTCGTTCTTCCTTGATACTTAGTCTTCATCTTCAGTTTGACTAAATTGAATTGAATGATGATGATGGTAGAAAGTAGAATTTCCATAAACTACCTTTGTACGTAATCGGATAACACCATGTTCGTATTGAGAACGAGGAGCGAGTTCGTTGCCATTTCCGAAGTGATCATCCAAGCAAATAAATCTGCGATGTCACTTAAGGCTAAATACCGACGACGATGGATGAATATTAAAGGATCAAAGTAATTTATATCGATGTTATCTTAAATATTATAAATTAATTTGCTGGGCTCGTACGTACCACAATTCAACATACATATGAATTAAGATGAACGACATAAAACTAAAGAAGAAAAAACTGATACGAAATATGTATACTAATAATACCAACCTACCTTTCTACCTTTCGTGAAGTTATCTAATCGTACAAGCATGTAATGAAATTCAATAAGTCCAACTGATTCATATCCACTGTCCACATCGACGTGAACGAACTCAGAAAAAGGTACAAAAACTGGCTCAAGTTTTAAGACTCCAATGTAAACGAGTTTCAAGAAACATGTGACTTTTTGTTTCTAAAACTGTGATCCCCATTTGTATAAGTTCATTGGTTAGAATGGTTAGATTCAATTTGTCATTGTCCGATCAGATGTAATCATATCGTAATCATTCCGGCCGAATGTTCATTAGTTTTTGGCCGTTTTTTTCTCTCTCTCTCTCTCTATCTCTCTCCGGAATGAGAGAAATTTGAACAAATCGACGACGCGTCAAGCCGTTATTACAAGTTTAACCATTTTTAACCTCCTCGTTTCACCTCGCTTCTTTTAACACGACCACAACGTGCTACGTTACAAATACTTAACGGCCTGTGTAGAATTCCTCAAGGCGCGTATTTAAATATTACGTTACAAATTTTAATTTATGAAAATGCGCTGCGCTCGTTCGCTTCTCTCCTCAACTCCATGGGCACATAGGTTGCGCGTCCACGTGAAAAGCGAAAAAAACAAAAGTGAAGGAAAAAAAAGAACGAAACGACTAGGTACGATAATCACGACCATGGATCGGGTTCCTCGTTACGAAAGCGTTAACAATCTCGACCTGCAGCTGAATATGCAGTTGAGCTTCCAACTAACTATGCAAGCTCAAGCGAAGAGTCTTTTCGTTTCGTTTCGTTTCTTTTCTCTCGTTTTACTTCAACGAACACGATTCGATGTGAAGAGATTCAGACGCGAGACGAATAAAAAGCGAAATTAATGTTCGTTTAGGTTTACGAAATGAAACTTAATGAAAAACAAAAACTTATTAAGATATTCGCATATTTTTTATTATTATTTACTCAGTTTGTAATAACTTCACACAGTGATAAATAAGTGTAGTAAATAGAAGTGTTAGGAAAAGTATCCAGGCGCACTGAATGCATTTGAAGAAAATGGAGACAATAATAATTATAAAATGCGGCTTATCAGAATGTACATCATCTTGTCGACGATGTGTTGTTCATCGTCGATTTTGCAAAGAAAATTAGTAATGAAATAAATATCATACATGAATTATTACACACAAATTACCAATGGATTTCAATTGTATTTACACATTCCATAAGTATCTTTATCATCGATTAAACAATATAATACAAATGCTTCTACATTTTCTTTAATATCTTTTCTTATGTCCTAATTTATACAAAGTATTTTTTGCATTATGTACACGTTTGGAATAAAAAATTTAGACTCGTTTGAGAGTTGAAATCGCACTTTCTCCATTCATTCTTATCACAAAATCACTCACAATTCATTGACATTGCACGCGCAGACAGTCTCAGTAAGTATGCATATCGCTCGATGATGTTTTAAGAGATAATATAAAATAAAAAGAATTTCTACATACATATAAAATAATTAATTAATTAAATTACGTAGTATCACAATAGGCTGACAATATTTGTATATAGGATTTTTGTTTTTGTTTTTTCTTTTGTTCGTTTCGTCTTTATAAATACACTTTTGTTATTGTTGTCCCCCCCGAACTCTATATGTGGATGGCGACTGTTCGCTGCCCGTTTCCACCAGATCCGCCGTTTTGACCCCTTGCCCCATGTCGATGCACATGATGATGAACGTGCGGTCCCCGTTGCGAACCCCTTCGTCGCTGGCTCATTGGGACATCGGGCAGAGCGAATTTCAGTTTCTCCCAGAATAGCTTATCGCCCCATTGCAGATAGACGTTCGTTTTCAAATAGAGGCGTATGTCGGGATCTAAATCTTTCTGAGGCACTTCACCGAGCAGTATAACGATGAGCCGCCTTCGTCGATCGCGCAATATCTGATGGTGGGCCGATTTGAACTCGAACCGACACCATTCCGACTTGATGAAATTCTCGGAGAGTATCATGATGGTACGCTTCGAGGATTCAACTGCTTGCACGATCGTATCGGGCAAGAAGGCGCCTACGGGAAAGTCTCTGTAGTTCAAGCAGAGTTTATAATTGGGTTCTAAGGCAGGTGCCAGCACCTCAGCCACCCACGCCTCATCCTTCGAACTGTAACTAACGAATGCGTCGAATAGTTTGTCCCTATCATCGCGGTCAAAGTCCGACGACTTGTGAAATAGTCGCACGCCGAATTTAGAATGGCACCACACGCGCACTTCCTGTCTGAAGATGAAGAGCAATAGGGTGATAGCGACGATCACCGCGAATACGGCGAGCGTTATTACAAGCAGTGGCAGGTAGTCCTGGATCGCCTGGCGTTTTATGATTGTCTTCGTCGCCGTTAAATTCCCGTTGATGCTATTGTCGATATTAGCGGCTCCGGAGCACACGGTACCATTCTCCTGACTAACAAAGAATCCAAGCTCCGGGTTATCGACGTACATGTTCTCATTATAAAAGTCCACATCGGTCGTGTTGTACACGCAACGCACATTAGTCAAGTCTCTAACTACGTCGCCGCCTCGAATCATCCACTCGCGCAATTTCTCTGTGAACTCACAATCGCAAGACCACGGGTTCGACGAAAGACTCACTTCAATTAAGGTCGTTGGCAAATACCAAACACTGTAATCACTGATACGGTTATGGTCCAACTTTAACACGCGCAATTGCTTCAAACCAGCGAACGTTGTATTATTGATGTGAGCAATCCTGTTATGTTGCAGCATAATTTCCCTCAAGCCCACCAATCCTTCGAATTCGTAACCATGAATTTCAGTTATGCGATTCTGATCTAAGTGCAGCACTTCCAAATCTTTTAGTCCATTGAACGTACGATTATGTATGAACTCGATATTTGAATTATTTAAAAAGAGCACTTTTAACTTTTTGCGGCCGATAAACGCGTGACTTTTCAGTAATCGCAGATCGTTACCATCCAAATATAGTTGCGTCGCGTCCATCGGTATTTGTTCCGGCAGCTTCTCTTCGTAGCCTGCATTGGAACAGTCTACCACATTTGCAGACCACGATTGATCGTGATAGCACGTACAGTTGTTTGGACATGTCATTTCGCAATCGCAAGCATCAAAGTCGCAACAGTGGCACAAGGCAAAGCAATGGGTCTGATACGTGCAGAGGAACTGATAGGGCGCCGCCTCAACTAACGGGACGTATGTGCGCCCGCGATTGTACATTAATTGACAGAAAATACTCTCTAAGTCAACTAATTTAGGTTGAGTGCGAGCTCGGTTGCCACCGTTTACTTTCTGTAGCCATTCCATTGTGCAGTCACATTGAAACGGATTTCCACCAATGTAAAACTCTGGCAGATCTTTTTCCGGTGGCACTGCCGATATTCGCAAAGAATTTGCATCCAGGCTCGTAATCTTATTACCGAAGAGGTCAACTCGAGTTAGGTTGGGCTTCTTGAAGAACGTGTACGATTGAACTTTTGATATTTGATTGTCGTTCAAAAAGAGCACTTCAACACTGTTTGGAATGGCTGTGCCGGTGATTTCTGTGAGTTTGTTTGAACTGGCATCGAATGTACTGAGAGATAGTGTGGATTCAATTTCGAAATAGTTTCCAAGTTCTTCGATTTGATTCGAATGAATGTCCAGCCATTGTAACCCAGCTGGAATAACGGCATAGTCGAACCACTTTAGGTGGTTGTCTGAAATGTTCAACCAGACCAAACTTGGCAACTTGGCGAACAGATCTTTAATATCGGTCAAGTAATTTCCGTCCAAACGAATCGCTTGCAAATTTATGTTATTATCGAATGTACCGGGCAGTACATGTTGTATTTTATTGCGCGACAAGTTCAGTATCTTGAGCGAGACCATTTTATCGAGTACGCCTTTTGTTATGTTTCCAATGTTGTTCTCTGTCAAACGTAAACCGAAGAGATGTTTCATGGCAGCGAACGTTTCGTTTCGTATTGAATCGATTAGATTTTCACCGAGATCTAGCGATTTCAACATGGGTACATTCGAAATCACTTCCGGCACTTGCATCAGTTTATTGCCGTTCAAATGCAGGTCTTGTAAACTGGAACAATTCTTTAAAGCCTCTGGGTGAATGGACGCTATTCTATTATTGTCTAGAGATAGTAACGTTAACACGTTTACTCCGCTGAACGTATCTTCGTCGATCCTCGTTAATTTATTGTTCGAGATTATGAGCGTGTGAAGATTGTACAACTCTGAGAAAGTGTTCTCGGGCAAGGTTTCAATAAAATTATCATTCAGTCTTAGTATTTGCAAACTATACAGGTCACGGAACACATTCGGCTCCAATTTTGTGATACGATTGTATGATACATCGAGAACAACGAGACGCACGAGGCCAGCAAATGTGGCCGAGTTTATCCAGTCGGCAGTAAGCTCATTGTGGCTTAAATCGAGTACCAAGAGCTGAGTCAGCTCACCGAAGAGACCGGGTGCCAATACGTTTATCGAGTTATTTTGCAGGTACATCTCCTTGATCTCTGTGGTATCGGCAAAGAGTTCCGGTGGCAGGCTGACCAGACGGTTGTCGGCTAGCTTAAGTATGTTTAACGAGACGAGACCTTCTAAAGCCCGATCGGCCAGATGCGTGAGCCCGTTTCCATGCAGATACAGCTTCTGCAATCGACTCAAGCCAGACATCTGACCCGACGGCAGCCGGTCAATGTTATTGCGAGATAAGTCAAGTAATCGCAGACTAGCACCGCACCGCTCTGACGTACTTTGAGCAAATTTGAAACTTAATATTTCACGTAACCGGTTGCGAGTTAGATTGAGTACTTCCAAGGAATACAATGGACACAGTCCACCTTCGGGTAAACTCCACATGTTGTTCTCAGCGAGATCGAGCCGTTCTAATAGACGTAGTTCTTCGGTGAAGGCGTTTGGGGACACTTCAAGCGTCATCGCCGACCAATCCGTGTTGTGCGTTCGCACGGTGAGATTTCGCAATTCTTTTAATCCGTTGAAAGCTCCATCGGATAGATTCCCGATTTTGCAATATTCGATCGATAACTCCCGCAGTTCCACCAATGGTTTAAAGCTGCCCGCACTCAGCCTACTTTGAAAGAATAAATCATCACTACACTCGAGTCTCAGTCGCACAGTATGCTGTGGTTGTATAACACTGAAATTTGTATTTTCCAATTCACTATTAATAGTCCTTAAGCGACAAACCAACGCGACGTCGTCTTCGGTGCCGCTATCAACGACGACCCATTTGCACTCATCCGGCGCCTGATAGCGCAACGCTTTACTGAGGGATGCGGAGAGCACACCGAATATCGTCGCGAACAGCAAGACACACACCGTCGTGGTGCCCATGTCGTTACGTTTACTCTACAAACTACACCATTGCAAGAAGCAGCAGCAGCATCGTTTCACATGCCGCAACCGATACGTTCGCCGTTCGCTGCTTAACTGAAGTCAAGTCGCTCGGTCGCTCCTGCCTGCACGAGAAGACAAGGCCACGGACTCTTACAACAACTCGCCTCTCACCTCTCCTTACCATCGAGTAATAGGTAGTACCACCATACCTTCGCCACACTACTTCACCTTCTTCTTAGCTGCTAGGCTGCTGCTTCGACTGCAATACCTCTTAACACGGCCGTAGTGTTCCAGTGGACTCAGCTTGTCTCTTGGTTAGCAGCGAACATAGAACCGACTCGCCGGCGCTCATAAAAAACTGTTAACTGAGACCGCTTTTTTTACGTGAACGCCGGGTTTTCTATCTGATCGACTGTTTAAATCGCCGGCCAGCCAAACGAACGCCACGAAGAATGAAGAACAAACCGCCGCATCGGTATATATGTATCTAGGAATGAACGTTGTTATAGTTTCAGCCAACGAATAAAACATCCCTTTCGTTGACCGTATGGTTTTTGTGCAATGGCACGATAAATTTGAACGTTTCCTTTTGCACCCGCGTTGATCATCCTGGACCGCCTTGTAATGACTTAATTTATATGATGATTATACATCATTAATTATACGCACTCATAAATATTATAACTACATGTAACTATGATTAATAAAATATACGAACGAGCAATGCAACAACAAACGATATGTGTGTGACTCTCAACGTCGATTAACAAGTTCTCGCTCTGCTGCCATTATAGAACCGAACGGCAAACTCACAATTTCATACCTATATAATATCCAAGCCAGTCTGGTAATTTCAACTGTACATTAGGCAACGAACCCAGCGATCCTTCAAAATGTTGCTATAACACATGACACGCACTCCGACGACGCATCGAAATCATGCATGTAATGTTAAACGCACCCTAAAAATAAATCGATTTCATTGAACGCCTTATTTTTTGAAAATTTCGTATTCATAAGCAATACCTTTCGGTAACTCAAACGCAGTTCCATTTATGCGTTTGGAACGTTTTAACGAGTTTTCCCAAGCATTAAATCATCGACCATATAGGCGCACAATAGCTCAAAAACGACAAAACATAAAAGTACCTACGAGTAGGTATCGTCGATGCGCATCGAACTGAACGAAAAGTCTTCTTGTGGCTTGTGTACACATATACCTAGGTATGAGTTGTGAGAGTCTCTTGTCGATTTAACGGGGTTAACAGAAAATCCTTCAACATCACCACATTAACTTGTCGTTTCAATTGTAATATACGGCTATATGAGACGCGTTGAAACGTTATCTTGTAATGCCTTGAAAAAGTCAACTACGTTTTAATCCGGAACAAATTAGCATGAAGATTTATTTCCTGAACATATAGTTAACTCTTTAACAGTGTCTTCATTGGCTATGGAATATTCCTTTTCAAATATGCTTTGATGCTGTTTTATTCTTACACATAATTTTTATACTCCGTGAAACTAGATTGTACAGTTGTCTCTGATGGTCGACACTTCTTGACTTCTTACAAACGAATAAAATTATTTATTTATATGCAAATAGGATAACTACTCGCGCAGAGATCTAGGAAATGTTTATGTATCCAACCGAATGCAAGAAGTCGTTTATTTATTACCATCATCCAGTTATTTCAATTACAAAATGAGCATTATACCTATGTGGTACGATTCGTTTAACGAATGGTGCGGCGTACCTAAATAGATTCATGCGAAATTCGCAATTAATTTCTATTAAAGTGTTTTTCCGTGTCGGATTTAATAGGTGTAAAGGTTGAAAGGATTCAAGATGACTGCTATCTGCTGTTCTATTGTTTATTTAATCAGTTATTGTTATGTTATACCTTGCGTATGCTATTATTAGTTGCGAGCTGCGTGTTGGCAAGTCCATTGTTAGAAGTACTACAATTTACGGTCATCCGACTAGCGAAGCACACAAAATTGATTCTTATATTTCATATATTTATATACACTTTACAAGGAAGCGAACAACGCCTTTAACAATTTTCACCGGTTATCACTTACAATTAGAGCACTTTGCGATTCGTCGCGTTAATATGTATTTTTATTTGTTGTTTGCTATACCTAATACAAAGTGTACATTCCTATACCTATAGGTAGTTGCTCAGGTTTTACTTTACGTACGTGTGAATACGATTTTGCAGTTTACGCACACGCTGCTGCCACAATGACGATGATATACGATCGACCATTAACATCGGCAGTATCTTAACAGGTCGTCGTGTTCATTTAGTTTTATTTACAATGCGACGGGGATGTTTTAATATTCCCCCGAAGATGGGTTTTTCATGTAGTTGGATTCCTTACGCTCGTTATTAATTGGGCAATAACGCGCAGCGCATCCATGCATTACCCTTTCGTTCGTTCGTAAGTAAGTACTCTTCGTTGCGTTCATCTGTTCTTGTTGGTTGTTGGCTTTTCGAAATGCATTCAAGTGACTCGCGCCGTGTTTTATTGCCATACAGTGACCGCAGCTACAACTGAAGAATCACATCGCACACTTAAAACACATACATATGCTGAAATCTTGAGAATAAAAGAAAATAAGAAGAAAGAAGTTTTACGTACTTATACTTATAGCAAAAAAGTGTGAAAATTGAAAAATTTGCGCTTCGCGCTTGTCTCACGCTATCATTTCAGTTTCAGTCGCCTTTGTCTAACGAGGGTGTTGAGGCGATACATCAACGCCTAACTTGCAGGCTAAACGAGCAAAGGTAAAAACGTAAACTTGCAAATGCGACGAGCCAAGCGAAATTTATTTGCATTTATTAGTTTACGACTCGAAGGTGGTGCATAATAAAAAAGTTGATTCTCATCAGTAGATTAGGATCGACTATTTAGTTAGTTGGTTTCCATTCGTATAGGAATGGCATTGGTAACAAACGAATAAAAGAAATAAAACGAAACACACTCACATATATACAGGTTAAAAAGCAAATACGACGACCGCACATTGGTTTGTTGTGAGCCCCAGTCGGCTGTTCCAAAGTTTAATTTTCATTCCATTCGACGGTTATAAGTTCGACCGTTCAAAACTTCCAACGCCGTAACAGTTGTGTGTGTCTGTGTCATCATTATCTTTAATAAATTGTCGAAAACTGCCGGTTATGAACGTCGTGTTTATCTTATTTTCGGTACGTTTGGACTAGCATACGTTTAGATAAAAATTCGGTCGACATTTAATTTGGGTTCTACTTCTTCAAGCCAAACATCATCATGATGATGATGAGAAGTCCCCTTAAAACTATTACAACTCCTCTTTAACATTCCACTCGAATTCTGGTTCTTATTTAAATACACGCCATAATATACACTCACGCAAACAGATAAAAAGACGAGTGAACGAAAATGACGATTGAAGAAGTCTTTAGCTAGAAAATACTAAAATTTAAGTAAGTACTTGAAGTATATAAAGAAGAAACGAAACGTGTATTTTTCCTATTTATCGCCTTCTTTTCTTCTTGCCTTTCGTTGATGGCCTATGTTTAACACTCGCACACCAACAACATTAACTATATTATGGAGAAGAACAACAGCAACGACAATGACGACAGCAACATCGCGTATTAATTTTGTAAAGCACTACGATTTACAACCAACCGAGTGGCATCGTTGTGTCATATGAAAGAAAAACGAGCTTTAGTGGCACATGGCGGAATGCTAGTCCATAAAAATGCAATAACTAACGTACAATCGCGAGAAACTGAACTGTCTGTCAGCATGACGTCATTAATCCGTTTCCGTTTCACGCGATAGCACATAAAGTCTTGAATTGTGTAATTTATTTTGTATTTTCTTTGCTAGTCAGGATGTCCTTCGTGGTTTAATCCAACCCTGTTTATCCATTAAGGAAAATGTTGCTACTTCTTCGTATGTGTCTGTCTATTCGCTTGTTGGCTGTAGGCATCGTCGAGCCGCACGTCGCGTTAGACTTGGACAATACCCATTTTAACATGTATAAAATCATTAATAGCTTTGCCTATTTTACATAAAACGTTTCAACGGTTGTAATTGATTTCCTATAATGTATTTCCTCGTGTATATAACCACTTGGAGCAAACCCACAACTATACAACTATCAAAACCGAATAACTAACTAAAAGCAAAAGTCGCTTCAAATATGTAGACATGTTGAGTATGTACTTGCACCTATCCTATCGTTTTGCGTCTAGTCCTACTGACTTGGCGAACTGTAAAGTGTCAAGGCGCAAAAAGGAATTCAGTATTTAACAGTCATATAGATTGCGGTGTTATGCATGCGAATGTGCAGCAAATATACCTAGCAGCTGAGCAGGGGCGGACCGCTAACTTTAGAAGCCCTGGGCTAACACTGTTTGGAGGCTTTTCCAATTAAAACCAAACTCTTGTTACTTGGATATACAGACTGTGTAAGTTCACGGTGGTCGCGAGCGAAGGGGGCCCTTTAACTGTGCTGCAGTTCATAGACCATGCCTAAATCCACCTCTGCAGCTGAACAACGAGCAGACGTACATACCTATAGAGAGAACATAACATTTACAACATGTATTTTCGCATTCAGTCAGCAGCATTTGCTGAAATGAACTGAACAGAACATCACACAACACCACATACAGCAGCAAAAGCCCTTGATTATTACACAGCACATTCTGCAACTTGCTGGGATTATTTATGCTCGTGTTATTGTCATACATCAAATGCGGAATATTTTATGTAAAATTATGTATACGTAGGGCAAACACGCTTACTTACAACGTGTATGCATGATAAAATGTCAAATATTGTCTACCATTACACGCCGCATTACCACAAAACGACATTATTGCCTTTTGTGTGTTCCTGTGATTATTTTATTAACATGAAAAACGTTTCTAACTAATTAAATTCGCATAAATAGATAAAGGAAATTATGCTCTTAGTCTTTGTTCCTTCTAAACAACTAAACTTTACGACAGATTGGGATTTTACGTGAAAAGACTATTAAATAAAGATTTGTATATTTTGACAAATCGAACTTCCACTAGATTTACCTTCGTTTTCTTCATTTCTGTTGTATTTTTCTATAAAAATGCTTCAAATGTGGATATAGTGGAAGCACATTACTACTTTGGGTGTATGAATAGTCCTAATAAAACATAATACTCCATTGTTAATGCTTGCCTAAGAATTTATTGGTTTCCACTGTGTCTTATTGTGTCCACATGCTTATTCTTCATGCTCATATATACTCATGTTTGTTGTCTATGTTCGAAGGACCATTGAGGACACACACACAATTATACTTTCTAATAATAAAACTTCGTTCCCCTAATAACAAATAACAAATGAACGAATCCATGTTGAGTTGAACTTCACGTCGTCTTCTTCCTGCGTCTCTATTCTCTTATATAAATTTATATACGATTAGAGTAGTGTGTCAATAGAAACGAAACTTAGGACTCGCGCTATCATAGTAAATTCGATAATAAACGTCACCGGTACCAGTCGTAAAAAATCGTATGCGTTATATTATGCGACATTAAGTGCGCCCGTACTGTGTAAATATAAATTTTATACAAAAGAAGAGTAATTTACATCTTTTTACGTTTGGTTTGTCTTCTTGTATGGTGCGGTTTGGTTTGCAATGCAGTGCAATGCAATGCAATGCGAGTCTCTTTATTATTATAAGCACATTCGTAAGCAACGCAAACGCAAATGCATGCGTATCTAATTTAATGTGAAAATATTTTATAAGGAAGTTATATTGAGGCAATAAAGCGGTCTTGATTTATACATGCAAGAGGTTGGAGCCCTAACGTTATTTGTTTAACAATGCGCCGATAAATTACGAAATAATTCAGGTCTTCGTATAACGTGCGTGTTTACTTACCACGAATATTGTTCGTATTAGTGATGGAATTATAGATGTAAGCTGACGTGACGTGAGGATGACATTTTTACAACGATGGACGAGGATGATTTCGTCATTTCGAAAAACAAGAAATGTACTTACAAACAGAAACATAACGCAATGGCAAATTATTCCGGTCCGGTGTGAAGACCAGTGTCAGGTCAATTCTTGTCACCGAATACATTACTCACCTTATTATGTCTTCGGAATGGAAACGGTTCTCTGCTTCTGACAGCTGCACTCCATCAAAAGTGATGTAATATTTATATTTTGCAATATTGTTGGATCTTTGGATGTTTCACGCCAATAAAAGAATTTACCATCTCGGATGTCGGTCTATTCGAGATGATCACGTATACCTATGTAATATTTATAAGGGAAGACACACGAAGGTATGCAAGTATTACCTTTGCAGGAGAGTATTACAAATATTTTTCATTCATATTTGTGCTCATACAACTTACAATTTACTGGGGATTGGAGATTATCCCAAGAACTTACCAGGAACGCACTAATTTTTTTATAAAGGAAATCCCTCCTCATGCGGTGCATTTATAATATCGTTACAATTCGGTCCTGGAAACTTTGTCGGAAAAGTTCTTAGATCTCATTTAACAATCAATACTGGTAACTGTAGACTTTTGTTAATTGAAATGAACATGGAGTCGGATACGCTTTAATTTGAGATGCCAATGGAAACCAACAAAAAGACCAACATTTTCATTTATTGCTAATTTGACAAAAGCATTTCGATGTAAATAAAGTATATAGCACTTTGGGGGTTCTGTTTGACTATACTATAAGAACCTGAGCATGATGAACTAACAAAGGATATAATAGTACCTACTACCCACCTAAAAATGTCATATATAGGTAGTCGTTGCCTGTAAATTAATGCAATATAACTTGGCTACTAGGCATGCTACCTGACGGTTTGTTTGCTCATGCCAAACACCGAAAATGTGCATTTTACAACCATTACGCACCCCTTTCGACCGTTAGATACTTACCTATATATTTGTATGCATTTGTGTTCGGCATGTTGGACAAATTTTTGCGGTCGACCAGAAATACCGACTACCACAAAGTCTACTGTAATAAATTTTAAATTTACGACTGACACGAGCAAACTCATAATTTACACAAACATTTTTAAATGTTCATATAATTATTTTCTTAACTATTTCTTTTGGTAACCATTTTATTTTTACTCAGAAAGTGCCATGAGAACGGAAATTTTTGTCTAAAATATCGATTTGGTGTCATGTGACCCAACAGTAGAATAACCAGTTGTTCTTATTGTTCTTGTGCAGTTTTACAAAGTATATCTTTTCGATTTATATGAAAATTCGCCATAAATTCAAACAATTGATTGGTTGTTTTGTTTATTTAAAAATTTATAAGTTAAAACCTCGGCGCGGTTGGAGAATGCGAGCTCGCAGAAGGAGTGAGTAAATACCAAGAGTGCAATAACTTTTCCGTTTTTTTGACAGGACCCATTTTGCATAAAATATCGTTGCGTTCTGCCTTGTTCTTGTTACGTTCTCCCAGTTATGTAAGCTTCAACCAGAATCGTATTTAGATATACACTCAAAAACTTTTGCAAAGGCCTGTCTGCCAAGATACAATTCTTCTTTTTTTCCACATACGACCCTGTCAGCTTTCAGACATTTGCATTGGCAATAACATTGATTTCCATTCTTTTGCATAATTCGATTGCAATGTTCAACCTTTACCATGACCATGGGCACCATGGCAAAGTTGGTTTGGATAATGACCAATAAATTAATGGAAAAAAAGCAAAGTTTAATGGTTATGACGGTGTATAAAGGCAAAATAGTAATTTCTGGCGTTTTGTATGTATTATTTATGCCTTATTTATTTACATTGTCACCATTCATGGAAGTTCATGGTTCGTGGATCATGTAGTTGTATATGAAAAAAAATTATAGGCTCCCCGTGCCGTTATAGATCCTTTATACCTACATACGCGGTGGCTCCAACCATTTACAGCCTCCTTACCATGGCTCCCATAAATTATCTAAATAAAGATTTTGATTGTTATACCTTTATGTATAAATTAACCGGGCCATTGTTATGGTTATAAGAGTAACAGTAAATGTTCGGGCCTTGGTCTGAAGTAATTTTTATTCATTTCAAGTTGGAAAACGCTCCCAAGAAATTTGATTTTCCGGCGAGCATTCGACGTATTACTTCACACACGTCCGTCTAATTTGTATTGTAGTTGGTATATTGTTTGCTTAATAATTCGTCTCATCACTGCTTACAAATGAACGATTCGTACTGGTACAGGTTCTGGAAAACGTACGTTGCAATACACTATGTTGTAAATATTTGTTCGAACCGAAGTGTCCTCCGCATCACTTTGATCGTTTCAAGTTTCTTTCATCGCTGTTTGTTTGCATTGCATTGAAGTTGGATGAGGATGAGAGCATGTATTATAAAGCACGTTTATTGTGCATCATGGCGTTGTGCTTGTCGCCAAAAAATTCAATTCGTTTCCCTTCACGGTGGTCCATCGCAACGGTCAGAACAAAACATTTAAATATATATGTATAACGACAATTTACATGTCTTCTTTTACGTTTTTATTCGTATTCGTCGTATTCGTATATTTTGATAAATTCGTTTCTCCGTTTTCGTTCGACGAAAAAACTAAAATCTCAACATCTACATCACTTTTTAAATAATCAATTAAAAAAGCTAAAAAGTATCATTTGTCAGTTAAATCTCTTACTTTTCGAGGCGCATCTCCCATACATCATTAGGACCTATAGAAGAGCGACTAGTTTTAAAAGTCTTAAGTGGTATCCACTTGGAAATACTCATAATAAAAATGAGACACACGGCATTGTTAGAGAAGAATGTCGACTCGACTTGCCGGCACTGAGTATGTATGTGCTCCTTAAATTATGGAATTTTGAATGGCTCATTGTTGTATATATAGGTATATACATAAAGAGGATTAAATTTCTCCACAACTACTTGTCTCATTCGCCCATAATCATATAACACTCACGATTTATCCATGTTTAGCTTAAAGTCTAAGCATTGAAACGGAACAGCGTCCGTTTCAAGTTCCACGCCATATAGCAAACTCAAAGTAATTTCGTAACAATTAAAAAATGATTCCCGACGTAATGCTTATTAAATGGCAATAGAATCGCGGTGACTTGCTATTCGAAACCACCCAAGCGACATTCTCTTCTTGGCGCTTCGTTTTTCATTTTCATTAAAGCGGCCCAAGACTGTTGTGGCTTTACAAGTCTCATTGTCACTTTTAAATTTTCTAATAAATTTTCTCATTTCTTACGGGTGACTACAGATTTATAATACTACGTCAATCATAATTCAAAAAGTCGAAAGATGAAAATGCAACAAGAAAGAAAATGATCTGGAAAGTGTTATTCAGAATCGATTAACTTTTTGTTGGCTGAGGCTCAATTGAAATTATCCGACGTATTTCTAATAATTCTCTTTTTCGTATTTATTATAATTATTTTATTATCTATATTCCATTCCGCCAGTGTAGAAAAAAGGCATTTTTGAATGGAATGCATTGATGCATGGAGGAATGCAGGAGTTTGCGATTCTATTGAAAAACTATTTCGAGACCACGTCTCGATTTGTTACTTTGGTATCTATGTGTTTGTCTGATGGCGTCGTCTTCTCGCTTGCATTGAATTGCACCGGTAGTAACATATTAGCTGGCGCGAGTCATCAAATTACTAAAATGCGTCGGCGTTGTTTTATATTCATCCGCACCGGCACGTACACTCGTAACCGAAACGGGCACTGTTTGCTTCTGTTGTTTTGCTTGTTCGAGGAGTAAGCAACCATATTCTTCGACAATCGTAAAATTGGAAGGTGCTAAACAATAGCATCCACATTAAGGCATGGCTGTATTCCTTTCATTTATTTTTGTTTTATATTATTTCGTTTCTGTGGCAGAGTCACAAATGAAGTCTGCTACTTGCTTAGACAAAATATTTTCGAAATTCATAGCCGCACCTGTTGATTTATCATCGTTTGCGACGCGCAGGATACTACAGGATGAAAAAATAAATGAAATCAGTCTGTTGAGATAAAAAAAAAACCATTCCACTCTTCGTACATCATAAATAACGAAAAAGATGAGATTGAGAGAACCCTGCAAGAGCGTCAGGACTATGCGGCGTTACAACTAATTAAACAGCACCTCCTGCGAGGACCATTTAATAAAATGCAAATGCCCATCCACTATCCTTTGCGGGATGGACATTTCGTCCGCTGGAATGATAATTGTTAGTATGGTTGGTGGGTATACAGGTAAGTATAGTTGATGTGTTGCTACGTCGAGGTGGTGAGTTATCGAACTCTATGCGGGATGCCGCGTAAAAATAACATTCAACCCCCCATGGTTACCACTTATCCAAACTTTCAACTAAACCAATAACAATAGACCCGACGTACTGACAAATTTCCCGAAAGGTTAGAACAAGATATTAATTAATTCGTTGCTCATACCTACATTATAAATCGTACCTGGTCGCATCAAAAAATTATCGTTATAACCCTTGGAATGAGCTTTGTACTTATTTTTTAATTTTCGAATTTCGTGATGTCTTCCTGTGTTTAATAAAACTATAATTATACATATAGAAAGGTAGGCAGGTATATATGGGTTTACAATCAGACGGATAACAATACTTTATGTCCAGTTGCGCGTATCGAAACTTGCAGGTGAGGCGAGGTGGTAATGTAGCACTTTGTCACGAAAGTAATGTCACGCTACAATGACGCGACCGGTGACCATCTATCAGTGTCGAGATCGTTCAACCGCATACATCACCTAATATAATAACAAAATCGAAAATCGAAACAATTATTTAATGTTAAGTGTGAAATTCTTAGATCTATGTAGGTATAGTTGCCACATCATTGAATTGAAAACTGAATAATCTTCTCAGATGGTCAATGTTCAAGTCGTAAGACTTGAATTTATGACATCCCTTGTTTTTATTTGCATTACACGCATCCTGGTACCAATAATATTACTTTTAATAGCTTCAACTGTCTAAAATCCAAACAACTCCTAACCACCTACTCTTTCAATGTTCATTTCCACCATGAATAAATATATTCGTTTAAGAACGCAAGTACTATGTTTCGTTATCTCCTCATTTATGCATTTAGAAACCAGCAATATGCTGCTACCGGATGGAACGCCTTTAATTTGAAATATTGATGGTGAACATTCATTATTGCACGCTGTTTTCTGCATATTCTTCGTTCTAGCTCATTACGCAAAGATCCATGTTCTGGACGTTCGACTTGGTGCACAAATCGTATTTTCTACCTATATGTGTATAAGTACAATTACAACTTCTTGTAGGTATTATAGTTTGAGCAAGTACAATTGCTGCTTTGCTATATGGTTGGGTATGTTTGTTGCTTAAAAATTACGAACGCTTGTTTATTGACGAGTAGCTTTTATGGCGCAGCGTGATAAATCAATTTCGTTAGTACAAATGTGAATAATGTAAGGCATACACAACTGAATTTATTCAAAATATTTATTTTAAATATCTTACTTGAGGAAAATTTGCTTTTTATTCAGTGCAATTAGTGACATGGGTATTTTTCTCAGGTCAGGAATAATGCATGTAGACGTTTACAGTTTTCTTTCAGTTGACATCTAATTTAACAACTCAAAAGTTTTTTGCTTATTACCTACTTGCATTTATTGATATTGCCATAATATTCTAAGATTTATAAGCGCAAAGAATCCGGAAAATATCAAAGAAGAGATGAAAATCAATTTAATTTTATTAATCCTATTTCTCGTTATGGATTTGTTTGAGGAATCTTAAAACTAACTTAAATGTACAGCTCGCCTGGTGCAATAAAATATTTCATTTCAATTGCGAAAATTGAAAAGAGGAAGTCGATTAAATAAAGAGTTTTGTGTCTCTAACGAGTGACACAAATTACGCACTTATCTTGTGATCCATGCTGTAATGATTGTTATTGCACATCGATGTAAAGGTGTGCCACGGCTTCGTTTTTAACAGTCCGATTGGATTCTTGAAAATAATTTAAGACTCGAAATAATGACATTTTCACATTCGGTTAAGTGATTACTGTGCCACTGCACGTGCTTCATGAAACGTACAAAGTGAATAAGTTCCCAACACATTGCCTAGAAGAGAGTTGCCCAGAAGAGAGTTGCCTAGAAAAGAGTTGCCTACAAGAGAGTTGCCTCGCAGAGAGTTGCCTAGCAGAGAGTTGCCCAGAAGAGAGTTGCCTGGAAGAGAGTTGCCCAGAAGAGAGTTGCCTGGAAGAGAGTTGCCTAGAAGAGAGTTGCCTACAAGAGAGTTGCCTCGCAGAGAGTTGCCTAGCAGAGAGTTGCCTGAAAGAGCGTTGCCTACAAGAGAGTTGCCTCGCAGAGAGTTGCCTAGAAGAGAGTTGCCTGGAAGAGAGTTGCCTAGAAGAGAGTTGCCTATAGGAGAGTTGCCTAGACGAGAATTGCCTAGAAGAGAGGCAAGTTCCCAACACAACGAAATTTTAATGCAATTAGCGTCTCTTAAGTCTTGTGTTTAATTAGAAAATTTTATGCATCGACGCGCATTCAAACCGAAATATGTGTTTCAATACGGGTAACATATGTATAGGTATATCAAAGGCTTGCTTTGAGTATATTTATACAGATATGTTGAAAGTGAGAGACAATTTAGGAATTTATGTGTTTCACACGACATTCGAACAGGTTACGTGCGTGAGTTAAAACCTAATTAATTAAATATTAAAATTATGCATCGTGCTTTAGTTAGTAATATCTAAGTTTAGAAAACGAAGGTAAAAACGCAGAGCAACGAACATTTATTGAAATCAATTCTCAATCCTAGGTAATTCCATGTATTCCATATTTTGGTACTGGTATTGTTGATTCTTAAAATGAAAACAAGTTTTCATCGACAAAGCATTGACTTTGGCATGTTGGGTTGTGCCCACAATGCCTTTGTTTATTTAATTAGGACATCCATGCCGAATGCATTTCGCCCAAATCGTTTCAGCAGCATGTCAAATGCAACAAAAATTCGATACCGGTTCAAACCTAGTCACAGTCACAACCAGCAATAAATAATTATGGTGAGCAATAGTAAATGTATGCACTGACCCACTGTAAATGTTGGCATACATGTTGTATAGGTATTGATATTCCAGTATGAATGTTTTTGTTTGTTGGTTTGCTGGTAACACATGTTACGAAACAACCGATACTTAAATGATATATTAACCATAACTACTAACAGCGTAATAAACATATTACACGATTATTCTATACCGCCCGGTGTAAATAGGTCGATGAAATGTGCATTTGTAATTTTCTCCTATGTTCGTCGTGTTCGCTGTTACTGTTTCTGTTCTATGAAAGTTGCTATACATGTTCGATAGTTTCTTGTTCCTTATGGCTTGCATCAATCGTTCTTCGTCGGTTTCAGCTGTGGTAGTTAAACTGCTGCTAAACGTCAAGTCAAAATGACTATGAGCACGGCTAGCGAGAGAATCGATTGCGCGTGTAACGGACGGCGCCCGATTAAATTCCAACATAACGAATTTTTTATGTTTCTTGGAAGCGTCATAATTCTGCTGGGCTTACTTACACATATAGAAAATGAAACTTACGTTATACCACACAGTTGCAAATTTTCTTCTTCTTTTTCATTTTTCTTTTTCGATGTCAATGTTACCGACCGCGTGGATGGGAGCGCAGTTTGCTTTTCTTCGCTCGTTTCGATGGTTTCGTTCAACATTTACGGGTAGCACTTTACATACATTAGATGATATAAATTATGAGAGGACGCCGTTCCCGATTCCAATAAAGTCTGATTTTAAGTATCCCGGTTACATTCAATTATCATAAAGATGTCCCACATCATGCGCGCGCGCATAAAATTTAATTTGTTTAAGTGAATTTTGCCTTTTTTTTAACTTTGACTGTGAGGGCATCTACTTCAATAAATATACATAACACATACGACAACACAAAATGATATAACAAACAGAAGACACAAAGGTTGTGTGTATTTTTTCGTCGTCATCCTCAAAAATACTAAATGTTGTTGGGAATGTTATTGGGCGATGGTGGAAAAGAAGTTTTATTATTTGGTCGTTTGTATGAATTTTAATTCGAAGCGAACGTCGTCGTATTTTTTGTCGAATGCGCGCAAAGTAATACGCGACTCCTACGTGCAGACCAATTTTTTAAATTCAATTACGTTTATGCGATTTTTATACAAATTTCTTCCCTCAAACGACATACTTTTGTCACAATTCAATTTCCAAAAGTCATGTTCCTTTTATGTTCGTATGCAAATACCTACATCTTATAAAAGATGCACAAAACTAAGTTGATTTTTCAGATAATTGTGTGGAATGTCCGTATGGAAAGAAAAAAACCTCACAATAAACAGTTTTTATAATCTCCTGGTGCTTTGCAAGGACTTTTCAAATATTAGCAGCACAGGTGCTGCAGCAATAAAGGTTGGCGTGGTTCATTCATCATCAAAAGTAAACCTTTCCACGTGATTGCTGAGGATCCACCGAAACAAATGAGATGACAATGGGCAGGCGCGGCTGACCCCAACGACCCTTTGCTAATATAAAGACAATAGCCTCGTCATATTATTAGCAAACACATTACAGACACAGATGCGGGCGTGTGTGTGTTAAAAACACTAAAAATGCTAAAACTGAAAACAAATGCACCTAATATGGCAAACGAACCGAATTATAATTCATCTCGTGCGCGTAGCTTATTTCTTTGGCGCTAATAACTTATAAGTCAAGTCCATTATGAGATTCCATCATCTTCCAGCTTCTGTTTCAGTGAATGCAATGATGCGAACTTGAGGGCTTAATTGAAAGCGAAAATGCTTCTTTTCACTTCTCGCCGCAACATCACAGAGTTACGGTTACAAAAGACTTATTTATAATCTTACTTCCATTTTCACTTCATAACCAAACCAGAAATTATCATACCACAGAGTTGCCAATCATGCAACAGATCATCGGATAAGTTTTTCGTCCGATAATCCCCATTGGCGTAACGAGAGGGGCTGAGATGTATTTTTGTGAATTCTAATTTGAAGATTTCAGCCAACCTGAGCCCGCCTCAAGAAGAGTTTGGTTACGCCACTGATGATCCCTGTGCACCCACTATTCACATTCAGGTGCCGGTGCCTCCAGGTAGAGTAATTAAGCATTATATGATTAATGTCAGTCAGTCAAGTCAGGATGTGTCAGACCGTTGCTCACAAAGGTATGTACATAGTTCGATGGACAGGAAGTTTCAGATTATTTCTGATAGTACCGGTACTGAGCGGTGCCTTCTTTGATATTATCCACCCGGAAAAAGGGATTTCCGTAACGTTTTTTTATGTAACTAACTTAAGTATAAACACTTTTAATTACACCTTATTCATGTTCGCCTACACATTTTGTGTTTGCGTCCTACAACTACAATAGAATTATATTTACTTCGATTAAACTGCTTAACGCACAACACCAAATGAGAAAGAGGGACCTTAACAAAAAGCGCTCTCGCAGTAAGCGGCCCATACACTTTCAACCTAGTCGTCAACCTTGTCCTCAACTAGGTTGGGGTTGTTGCCCACACACATGTCAACCAAATTGATAAACATCAGTTTTATTTTGGCCTTCCAACAAGTTTTTACAAGTTCACAGCACATTTCCCAAAAAACAACTGATGTTTACAAGCATGTCGTCAACCTAGTGGCACAAATGACTCAACCTGGTCGTCAACATCAGGCTCCGTCCACCAAAAATCCAAACCACTTTGATTTTCTTCAACTTGGTACTCAACATGAAATTTCAACGTCAACCTGCTCACAGACGGTCAACCTAGTCTGCAACATCGCAAGTTGACGACTAGGTTGATGACAAGGATGAAAGTGTATGGGCCGCTTTACTCTCGCTTTGTGGGGCAACAATAGCAACGGGTGGATTATTTTCTACCTAAATAGGGTTAAATGTTTTTTTTTTACTTTCCGATACGACCGTAGAAAGTTATAGGAAAGTTTGACATCGGGTTTTTTATATAAATCAAAATATAAATTATGAACCCTTGAGGAAAGTAGACAGGTTATTTTTTCATTCTGCACGTCAATGTTCGTTGGGGTAACATTATTCTTTTCTACATATTTGTATATACTTACTGAACATGCCATTGTGGAAGAAAAACAAAAGTTTTATTTGTGGTGATGCATCGACATGTTCTTGTTCTTCGTGGCTTTATAGTTGCAGTTGTTCGTTTCTTCTAGGGGTAGATTTATAACCTAGCGGCTGCCCTAGAATTACCGGCTCTCTGTAACACTCTAAATGGTCCTATTTCAATACCTATCTGATGCACCTCTGTAATTATGGGTCTTGTCTCATGGATATTTTAAACTCCACGTAATTATTATTTTCCATTCCATTCCACGGCATAATCTCTCATGGATTCGATGTGGAATTTGAAGGATTGCTTTTTTTCTGCAAACATGCAACTACAAAAAAAAAAATAGAAAATGGATTTAAAGTTTATATACCAAAATTGTTATGAGAAAGTGAATTTAAAAATGTTTTCTAGAAAACTATTTTGTAAGTTATTAAAGGTTTTTTTTTGTAAAAAATTTGACCACGTGTTAAACATATTTATTGCTTTCCATCTTGTCAAAATAGTGATGCCTGTTGAATAAATTTTATTTTATTCGAAATTAATTTTATAATTAGGATAATAGTTTAATAAACATCTATCAGCGTAATATAAATAAATATTATTTATGGCGTTGATTAATTAAATAATCCAAAAAACATTGTCAAAATATTTATTACCATGATTTTAATATTTATGATCTGAATGTGTTGCAATGTTGGCTCGTTTACGTTCCATTTGATGTGTGAATTAATTAGTTATTTTATTATTTCGTTTTCTTTCAACAATTTTAATTACACTATGCCCGCCAGCATTGGCAAATATTAATTATTAATGACGGAAGCAATACGGAGAACGTTTTTGAATTTATCACTTTGCGTTTGAGCAGGAGTACCTAAAACTGCTCTGGGTAACGATCTTCGAACAACAAACAGCAATTATTACCGATCAGTTGATCAGTCTTTGAATCGTTTCTCGTATTTTTATTATTTTCGTCCATTTCGTTTCGTTTCATTTCATTTCATCATCCCATGTTATAGGTATAATCCTCACAAAAAAGGCCGGTCATAAATCTGCTCTATAAATTCCACGATAACTCTCAACACATGCATTTATAAGTTACAATTACACACGACGGCAACAAGCCGTGGAATATAAAACCCAAATTATACCTTGTCAATTATATCCGGCTATGTAGCAAGCTTAGAGTATGCAGGGTAGGATTTTAGCCTAGGCAAAGTATGCCCGGACCTACGGCGGTACTTTGACAAGATAAAATTGTGTGTCATAGTGTTTTTGCAATATATTTATCGGAAGGAGGGCTAAATCCGGTCCTGAGAGTATTCTTAACTTCTTAACCCGTGCTCATGTCTCTAAGATCGTTGTGTATGTTTTACGAGAAGATATGAGTAAGACGCGCATTCGAAATGCTCAAATAATAGCGCTGACCGCTGTTTCGGAATTATTTTGCACGAAATTTCGATTATCGTAATCACTTTTTCGAGTTGATTCTTTTTTATGATGATGACTAAATGAATGGGCCTTGACCACGGACCGAATACGGACAAGACAAGACAACAAATAAAAAAAACAAAAACTTGTTCAAGTGCTCAAAGTCGATTGGGTTGGGATCCGGTATCGGTATCTAATCAATAAATCGACCATCGCCGTACACTCAATGATGATGAATCTTGAAGATGCACTTGCTATCAGGCATCTGCCTGTCGGGACCGGTCAGGTCTCTTTATTTAACCAACGAATGATTATCCTTTGATCCTTAATAAATATATCAATTTTGTAGAAGTAATTTTGAAAATATATAAGAAATGTAAATATTACTTGGGTTTGAATTGTATTAATGCACTCTCTTAATCAACGATGACATCGCGATTTCCTGTGTGTAATTAAAACGATTGGCACGTTGCATTCATATTTACTTTTAAGTGCTTTAAATTAATAAATGTTTCCTGGTGCATGAACCAGCAGGTTCGTCTGAACCTGAAGAATGTTCATTCACATTAGTAAAATTTTCTTCGAATGTCTTTGTTTATTATTATTTCGTCTCTGTGATTTGTAAATATTCAAATATCCAGTTGGTACCTATATATTCTTCTCAGTGGCATGTCGTGGTTTTTATTGTGTAAAATTGATTGTATTATCTTTGACTTCTTTTGGAACTTTTCTCTTCTGCCAATATAGAAAAGATGCTAACGCTAAGCGATAATTAATTTCTATTTCTATTCCGTATGGCGGCTTCTTAGGGCATTCGGCTCAATCTCTTTCATATCTAATTAATATAGTTTAACTTCTTGCGCTATTTACACTTTCGTTTACAATCAATCACGATGCTAACACAATCGATAATCATTTATTATTTTAACATTACACGACATCGCACCAGAGTTTTATATGAATTTCTATTTTCTTTTTTGCTCTCAATCTCGGTCGAAATATTATTTATTAGTTTTAAGTTTTGCAATTGAAATATAATTTGAACATTTAAGATTCAAATTTAAAAACTTATGATTGAATATTTATAATAATAAAACGACACTAGCACCAAAGGAGCACCCAGCAAATTTAATATGATTATTTCATTCTGACATTAACATATTATAATTAGTGCCTTCAATGGCAACCGATTAATCAATGTTACGATATTTTAAATTCCATTCATAATTGATACAATAACGAATTCATGTTTTAGCAACACATAAATCTAATATTAGCTCATCGTTTCCGTTTTGCTTTGTGTTGCATTCACTTTAATGTTATAAAAAATTAAAATTATAAAAACATTTTGCTGTTGGTTGCCCATTGTGACCGTAGGCTGTTTGGCCATCAAGTCCGGCATAAATTATTTATTTCGCAGAATAAATTAACCAAAATTTTCGATTTCAATCTCTTGCACTCTTTCATATATACAGGGTGTCCCAGACCAAACGATACAGCGAAAAATGTCAGGTTCTACATGAAAAACTGAGTAGAAAGTCCCATACCAAAATGTTCAGGGAAGCACCGTTTTTAAACGGGGGAAGCAATTTAAGTTGACCAATCAGAGAGCTTTCCCATGTTCAAAAACCACCTGTTCAGGAATTCAGTGGTTGCTATGACATTGTTGTACGGACCATAATTTCTTTGGTTATCTGTCATCCATCTGTCAGAATTCCAGTCGTCCAAATAAATCGTTATAAATTCGTAAATGAGTTCCTGAAACAGGTGGTTGGGAAAGCTCTCTGATTGGTCAACTTAAATTACTTCCTGTTTAAAAACGGCGCTTCCCTCCTGAACATTTTGGTATTGGACTTTCTTACTCAGTTTTTCATGTAGAATCTGCCAGTTTCCACTGTATTGTTTGGTCTGGGACACCCTGTATATGTTATATAGCTAACTTCTTACGATAGAGTTCAAAACAGTATAATATCAATTAATTTCATATTTACCTCTATGACTATCCCTTCACCAGAAAGGACTCCGATTATATGTATATATCTCTATGAAAGTTTGCGACTTGATTATTTAGTGTGGACGCAAATCTTTTTACTTTCCGATACATACCGTAGGTATAATATAGGAACGTATTGGATTCACCCCGTTTGGTCGAAGTCGGGATTTCGACGGATCTCCACGAATCTCGCTCCCGTGAATTCAAAAAAGTGGTTTTTGGCTTGATGTACGTGTGTGTGTGTGTGTATGTGTGTGTGTATGTATGTATGTATGTCTGTCACCAAGATTCCGGCCAAAGCAAGCAACTGATCGTAATGAAACTTGGTACGCGGCTTCGGAGCTGCCGTCTTCCGACCTGGTGCTCAACTCAACAAAATCGGTCGGTAAAGAAGGGCACTGTACTAGGATGTCAAAACACACATACATATCTACTACCAAAA
>JARJEB010015079.1:0-36331 GCA_030264535.1 Liometoxenus newtonarum | reverse complement strand
TATAAATTCGTAAATAACAACCACTGA
Source organism: Liometoxenus newtonarum (assembly GCA_030264535.1). NCBI lineage: Eukaryota > Metazoa > Arthropoda > Insecta > Coleoptera > Staphylinidae > Liometoxenus > Liometoxenus newtonarum. The sequence goes on along the minus strand of JARJEB010015079.1, from coordinate 36,304 downwards.
GTTCCTGAAACAGGTGGTTGGGAAAGCTCTCTGATTGGTCAACTTAAATTGTTTCCTGTTTAAAAACGGTGCTTCCCTGAACATTTTGGTATGGGACTTTCTTACTCAGTTTTTCATGTAGAATCTGCGATTTTCAGCTGTATCGTTTGGTCTGGGACACCCTGTATTTTACAATAGGTCGGTTGTCGGCCCGTCGGAGTAAACGTTAAAAGAGAAGGCCCATAGTAGGTCGGTTTTGGGTCAGTGCATAAGTCAGTCCACCAAACTGCCCCCGGTGTAAACTTAGCCTTTAACCAGGGAATTTGTGTTTGTCCAGAATTTGCTTGTTTATGGCTTGAGGACGGGTAGCACCTTAATATATCGCGACTACGCGGTATCTCGCCTATTCCTTATCGGAAATTTTAATACTAGATATCTCATTGGTACTCGAAATTTCAGATTTGTACTATGGATTGTGTCTTAGGAATAGATTTTCATGTTGTAAGTGTTGACATCATTAGAGTAGCTGTTATATTCAATTTGGGGAAATTGACAATGTAAGCATGTTGAAAAAATAAAATGAAAAAGAAAAACATGGGCTGTGCCCCTGTCATTATTTTACACCGTGGTCAATTTAACCTAGGTACGCCCCTACTTGACATTTGTCTTTAACTTGTTCTCTAGCCCTCGCTCCTCTGCCAGCCCTAGGCCCTAGGTCCCGCACATAGCAGACCCCCTGGATTATCTAATTGCTCATTTTATAAACGATTTTATCCTTGACGACCAAGTAAAACAACCATTATTTGGTGTGTATGTAGGCAACTAATAACCAACATTATAATCACTCGCGAATAATGAGTTTGACACACGTCAATAATAGGTCATTATTCCACTAGAGATTTACTTTACGCCAATCACAGCCCTTCCCTGCATTCAATAATGATATGTGACACACAGGCTAACCAAACTCAGCTTGCCTTGATCGCTTGAACTCATATATGACAGAAGCCGGTTGTCAAATATTGTCTGTCAAGCAAACGTCTTCACATTGCAAGTTGAATTCCATGGTTCAATTTTTAAGTTTGAAAGCCATACTGCAGTATAAAATTAAATTTTGTCGTCGCGAATAAAGTATAGTATTCAATTCGCGCATATGCGCTATTATATGCTAGGGTGATTACTCCGCTCGGCTTCGCCTCGCTACGTAACCTTCGCCCTCTCGTTTAATAGCCTGCATATGCGCTCATTGAATAATATACTATTAATGTCTCTTGCTCCCTTTATTATTTTAACCATAATCTTATTGAAAATGCTTTGATCTGGGCTGGCCAGACCAAAAACCCTCTTTATATTGTTTTGATTTTCGTTGATTTATTATTATTGGGCTCTTCAGTTATTCGCATGCTGGTATGTTGATCTCGATGGATTTCTAGCCTTTTTCGCGCTTCACAGATTCCTGATGATTTAGGTGAGTAAGTTTGACAAGTTCAGAAGTAATACATCTCTTTTTTACTCTGCTTTGTACATACCTATCTTTTTGAACTTTCTCTAATAGTTTCCAAGATGATATCGTGCTACCTCAACGACCGTATTCTATCATTTCGTTGGCAATTAAGTCCGGTGTGAGAGATTTGCTGCGCTCTTTTAGTTATTTTATTACCAACAACTTTTTCTTGACGATTAGCTCTCTGGTGTCGTATGCGGGCTGTTTTTTCTGTGGTAGCCCCCCCATACTAATGCAAAGCGTTCCTGGTATTCATTATTAGTTACTGAGGTTTTTTGAACATCTTCGTTTATTGGCTTCTTACTATTCCAGACTTTTGACCTTTTTTCCATATGTCTACAGAGAACAGAGAATTTTCTCCGGTAAGCATTCTTTATTTGTGGCATGGTTCTTTATAGTTTGTCTATCACAACCATTATACATTATACATTTCGTATAATTTTACCTCAGTATTCGGATTTTCATTCCATATCAAATGATCATATTAGGATTATGGAGCAGTTATTAGTACGTTTACTAAATTTAACTTCCAAATCTGATCGTTTCCACACAGCTGTACTTCACTTAGCTTTATAACACAACACACCACATAACACAACAGTTATGCCGTGTCTTACGAAGATTAAGTTACTAAACATTCGACGTTTTCCTAATTAAGTCTCTATCTAAATGAAGATATTGATGCGTGCGTTATGCGGTTATTATAATTGAGGCATTGATGTATACGTATAAGAATTAGCATCGACTGCTTGCATCAGAAGTGAACATCTTGAAGACCATATTATAGATAGACCAGAAGAGTATTTCATCTTAACTTCAACTCCAAGCCGTGATATATGCTCTTGAAACTGAAATAATAGAATAGATCGTCATAACTTATTCTATCCTGGTATAATCCACTCTTTTGGAATTGATACAAATTTGAGTTTTAAATGCATAAGTTTTGGAATAACACGTTGAATAGCGTTCAGTGGAACAGGAAATATTATTATTACTTAGATTACTTCATAAACTGGAACAATTTAAACAGACCTGGGTTTATTTGTTGACCTAACTGAGAAAAATTTGGTGGTGACATCTATTAAGTGTAATCACAATAATTCTTCGATGGAGTCAGTTAAGTGATTTTTGGTTTTGATGTTTTCTAATAAAACATAGAAATAACCAAACCAGATTATTTCTCTATATTTAATTAGTCTTGGTGACTGTATTGTATAGAGTCGGCTTTGCAGTTCGTGTTGAATCGACGGCGCCTTCACCACACTGATGAGGTCCAAAAAGACCGAAACCTGTCTGTGTAGGGTCGTATTTCTTTCATCAGATTAGAATGCGCTTTGTTAGGTACAAGCATCATCGAGACAATTGTCTCATATTGGTCTTTAAAAATTTATATTTTTTAAATGTGTATTTGCAATTTATATTTTATTGCACTTTATTGACTTTATAAATTTTCCCAATATTCTATCAACAGATCAAGTCAACGACATTGTGTCTGGTAAATTGAAAAGAATTGTTCATCAAATTTTGCAAAAGTAGTATATTATACCTGCAAATAAGAAAAACATGAATCTAAAAATGCAATTTGTCCATGTATAGAGACGAACCGAACAAGTCAGTATTTGTGTATAGCAGAGTGTACAGAACAAAGTGAATATTCACGAAAACGATACGTAAATGCGTTTTTTATTGCTAATTACGCCTGCAAAGAATAACAATTAAGATGAAAAGACATTAACGACATATGTTGCGGTGTGTTCGCGTATAATAAAAGCGCGTTTTTTTATGTGCGCGCGCGCGTCTCTAAAGTATCGCTATTATGAATTTAAAAATGCTGCGGCTTGAATTTTAATTGAATTTTCAACAGGCAAATCAGAGTTTATTTATTGAAATCGTTTCTACGTGGTGCGCTGGAACAAATGTAAACAGTGTATTTATACCATCGCATTAAGTGGATATGGTACTGATATTTGTGGCTGCTGCGCTTTTTTCCAATGCGTTAGAAAATGTGCCCATAATCGTATATCAGCGTTTAGCGATTTAAAAGGTTTATGCAGGGTGTTTTTATGATGATCCGCATTTAGTTCCAATGGATCGTTTTGTTTTTCTATAATTACTAATTAAATTCAAACAATATCGTTAGTCCATCCGAGTAAACTACATTATCGGATTGTTGTTGCTACTTATTTGTTGGCGATTTCCTTGTAAAGTTGATTAATTTATATTTTTGCAAGCAGGTGTATTTTGAAGTACGAATAGAATGTAAATGTGTAATTAGAGAGTTTATTTTATAGCATTTTGTCTAAGTGTCATTGAGAAAAGTACTTTAGAAGCTTTAAAAGTTGCTTTAGAAGCTATTGATACATATTCACTTGCAGAAAACAATACTTGAAACTTTGATAAAAATTAAATTTGGAATAGTATACACCCAGGGTGAATGAATTTTAGTGGGACTGATTGGTAAATTTTTTGTTTGAATAGTTCCTTGCTTTTAATGGGTCGTTTTGTTTTTCTACATATAATCACTAATTAAAAACGAAACACTTTGACGCAAATTAAATTTGGAATAGTATATTAGTAATATGTATTTTGGACCAGACGAACTATATCGTTTGGAAAATCTGGGTTTGTATTCATAGGAAACAAAATTTAGGAAAGCTTAATCCCACAATGACAATATTATTCTTTAATTTAAGCGACCGGTTTCGAAGTAGTTACTTCATCTTCAGACTTAACTATACAAACAAAATTACAAATTAGTTACACCAAGAACACCCTGTACAATTTTAATGTCTTTGGTGTAAATAATTTTTGTTTGTATGCTTAAGCCTGAAGATGAAGTAACTACTTCGAAACTGCGGTTGCTTAAATTTAAGAATATCTAAGATTGTCATTGCGATTGCCTAAATTTGGTTTCCAATATGTATATTTCCAAAACTTTAGCGTAAGTGTTTGGTATATAGGTGAGTGTACATGCTTGAAGGTTTTTAAAGAAATGCAATAAAATAATTATAATATTTTTATTTGCAAATGAATAATCAGTGTTAAATTTAACACGTTATTAATTAATTTGAAATTTATTTAATATGTTTATGATTAATTCAAGAATAATTTAGAGAATGTTCATCACATTACTATAGGTAACATATACAAGTAGATTGGGGGCAATTAAGGTTTTTCTCAATCATTGCAAACACTAGACATTTAATACCCATTTAACTATAAGCTTAATTTATGATTAGATATATTTTTAATAAGACATCAAGCTGTTCGTTAATTATCAACAATAATCAATCGGGGACCAGTTGCTTCTGTTACTTTGTGCATATGTTCATGTAATATTCTCATATGCCTGATTGTCGGTAACTATTATGGAAAGTAACTATATATGTGAGCGATATGCTATTTGAAAAACACGTCGTATTCAAAATTTCGCAACATAATCGTCAATTAAGCGCGTTGATCGTTTTAATTAAATATTTATAAGAATCTATTACGATATTATTAATGGGTCGGTCATAACGCAAACAGGAAAATCGCTACATCGATTTACATATATAGAAATAATAAGCTTATCTTATACCATTGGTAATATGTATAAGTAGGTACACTTAGAATATTTAAAATTTATAATTTTCTATTCATTTTATTATTGATTTATTGCTCGTTTGTTCTGCTTGTACGAAATGTAATTTTAAGAATTGTTGATGTTGATTAGATACTAAGTCAATGTGACGGGTTTATGTATTAAAAAGGATAAATCAAAAATTTGTGTTTATTTAAACACCAACGATATTTCGCTAAACGCTTGAGGAATCGTCAATTTATTGTCCTCAACAATCGTGCCGCTGCTGGTTTTGTCGTAACCAGGAACCGATTAGTTGCGTCGGACATCGTCAGGTACTAAACGTTTTATTGTTGTTGAATTATAATAAGCATAATAATAATATGTGAAATGAGAATTATAATATGTGTATTATATGTATCTGTATATTCCTATAGGTGGTATACAAGCTTGAGATGATCCGTTAACCCATTTCTCAGGCCCGCGTAGGCTACGTGTACTAACGCGGCATTTCTTTTTCTCTTCTACTCTTCGTTTTGCTGTTCCGTATGGGTCGTTTGCCACGCCGTGGGCGTATTACGACCATTGATTACTTTATATGCATTATTACACACGCGATTATATATATTTTCGTGGAGTGTTCTAATTTTTTACTTTCGACCCAATACCGGTTATAACAATAAGGTTATAACGAAAGTAACGTAGGTTCATAAAGAATTTTAGGTCGTTTCACCAGTAACTTAAATGAAATTTGCACAATTAGAAGCAAATTTACCTCGTTATCTTGAAATAATAAATCGGTGCATTAAATTAGCACCATGCACAACTTTCCGACGCTATAAACTATGATTTCGAAGAAATCGTCGTAAAAGTAATTTTCATTGATTTTGATCGAAAAGTGGAAATTGTACAGAAATTTAGTGATATCAAATCGTACACATTAAAAAAATATTTGTAAAATTACCTTACATGGATACTACGATTTCCTCTTAAGTATATTAATGTAATTTTACAGTGACATGTATTTTATAAAATATGTATATGTAATTCTTGATAAGTATGTAAAATATTTACTGGGCATGTGTAAATTCACATAATTTAATTTACATATATTTTTTTTACAAAGCTGCAATATTGTACATATTGTAAATTTACATTACTCTAAAAGCTGTAATTTTACATAGAAAAAATGTGATTTCCCACAATGTAAATTTAACAATTACAAGTACAAAAATGTAAATTTTGCATCTAAAAACAATGTAAAGTTACATACATTTTTGACAGTGTAACTAATGTAATTTTCAAACTTTTTCTGATTCAGGGACACGATATTCGTGGAGATCTGTCGCAAATACGACTTTGATACTTTGACCGATCACCTATCTTTCCTTACTATACCTTCGAAAAGTCAGAAAGTGAAAAGATCTGAAAATTTCTACAATATACATCTCAAGATCTCAACAGAGCGAATTAAACTTATATGACAGTGGTTCCCAAACTATTTTGACTCACGACACCTTTTGTGAATCTAGATTTTCCCAAGGCCACTGTGTATAAATCTATTTTTACAGCAGACTCTGTGAAATAGTTAATAATTTTTGGTAAGAGTTAGGTTAGGCGGCAGCTCTGTATATGGACTTGTCATAGCAGTTGGTTATGAGTATAATTCATAAATGGGCAAAATAATAGCCCCATTTTTGAATAACTCACAGATAACTATATGCCAATCTATTAGAATCACTCTGTATTACTTCATATTCCAGTTGACCGATTATATCCCTAACGCAACACCTTGCCTTCTTGTTGCAGTTTTTATGTAGTTTAATGATTTTGCGAGTGATTTCGTAACTTTGAACATATACGAAAATTATGTTGAAAATAATGTTGAAAAATTATTTAGTGTCCGCGTCAAAATAACACTAAGCGATTGGTCCACCCAAAAAAGTTTAATTTAGTTCACATAAGTATTTTTCAATAGGATGTGGGTGTATAAGAAGGGGCTACAATCTGATTGTCGCATAAATTTTTTTCAAATTATTTATTATTTTAATCGTATTTGTTTTATTATGTTTAGTGTTACATTATGTTACCACATGTGTAGATGAGTAGGATGTCATCAGAAAAGTAGAAATTGTATAAAAAATTTTGAGACTTATGCCGACTGGTTTTTAAAGAATGCTATTTATTTACAGCGGGAATCATATGTAGGTATACAATAAAGGACGGTTTATGATTGACATAATATGAGATTTTACCTTATGAAATAGTCCAGATAAGACTCTCGGTTTATGATTAATGATATAATAAGCCACAATCTTAAACAAGGACGGATGTCAAAAGTCAAAAAATAACCTCAAAAATAACTGTAATGTCAGTTATAATTTCCATTATCATGGCATACGTTGTTGTTGAACCTCATTGGCAAGGAATAGAAAATATTCCATAAGAGTTGAGTTGGCGAACTTCTATGTCAAGCACTTATAGTAGAAGGGATTAACCCATACGTGCGCCACCTGCAGGAAGGTATGAGAATGACGAGACCCAATCCATTAAGTGGATTATATGAGGATTCAGTGGATTATTATGTAGATTAAGTAGACTATATTCACAAGGTGGTATGAGAGTGACGAGATCCAGCCAATTAAGTGGATTATATATGTGGATTAAGTGGATTAGTTGATTATATTCATTTTATCCACATAATAATCCACTTAATCCACATATTATCCACTTAATCTCGTTACTATCATACCACCTTCCTGTAGGTGGCGCTCGTATGGCTAATCCCTTTTACTCCTTGGGTTAAGGGATTAATTGCAATCGTAAACCGTAACGTGGCAATTCACATACTTGAACTATTTATATTATGTCAATCATAAACCGTCCTTTATACTTGGACTGAAGTATTGGGACTACATTTGAATCTTGAATGATTTTAAAATAATAATTTAGAAAATTCTAAATAACAAGGAAAAACACAAAACAAGCTGGGCGCCTCAAAATATATGCCTATATATCGAATTCTTGACTACACAAACATGTCACGTGAGATTTGCTTGTTTCGGTGAACGTATGGAAATAATGCTTTCGAAAGAAGTATTAGTTTTGTTTTTCGTTTCGCGTTTTCAAACGAACAACTAGGTATGACAAGAAGAACAAACAACCGACAAGTATCTTACAACCAGATTGTGTTTCGTTATGTTTTTCGTGTCGTCGGTATATGCAATAGAGTCGTGTCGTACAAAACTATTCGCATTTAAATGGAAAATAGGCTCATAAACACTCTAAGCAAAAACGTTTTCCAAACGTTTTCGTCTGTTGAACGCGGCCTTATAAAATCGATTTTTACGAAACGCACAGGCGCAACTATACCTACAACTTGCCATTTGTTCGCAACAGTTAAATTGTGATGTAAGCGAACACGCTCAATGTATATCTCATAAAAAGATAACAACTTCGTTTAGGTATCTTTCCTGCAGTACTATATTCAAATTGTAGGTGCTTCTTCTAGACGTAATGTGAATTAAGTTAACGATCATTTTTTTAACGTTTGCGGCAGGCTTTGTAATTTTATATAAGTGCCTCCGACCGACCTTTTAACTTTTCTGTTTTAAATAGTCACTCTGCTTTATCACCCATTTCAATTTTAAATATTAGTACTTAGCAGGTAGGTTCAATTAATCAAAAACTACAAGTTGAGCTACAAATAGGTATTGCCGAAAATTTATACTTGAAAGTTTAAAATTATTAGTAAGTGATTCGGATAAACGCAATGAACATTAATTATAAGATGCGTTTTTGATATTGAAGTTAATTTCTCTGAATCGAGTCTCTGTGGCTATATAAAATATTAATGATTCATATGATTATGAACTAGTTTAATTTAGACTTCTTTATGGATGCGTTAAAAATCTATGTTGACTAGCAATTTATACCTATACAATTGAGATGATTCATGTCAGCAAGTGACATGTTTGACCTGTATTTGACCTTCTAAATAAACAGCTGATCGGGATAAAGATGGCGGAAAAACATACACCTCAAGCACATGTGTAGGTATGATAATTAGCTCCTTATAATTAGCTCATTGACATAGCCAAGACGTAACGTGGAACATCTGGATTTACCACACTTTTCCTTTATAATTCCTCGCGGTATATGGTCATAGGTCATCAGAAAGTACTAATCGAACAAGGTACTTGTTAAAATAATCGATAGTTACAGAATGTGATAGTGAATAGTTTTAATATTTAATATTAAAATGATGTTTTACACATGACAAAATATCAATAACTCCATGGAGGCAATTGCGTCAGCAACCAGGCATGTTAGGACAGAGTGCGAACGCGAGCCGTAATGAATGCAAATACGATAATGTAAATTATTAAGATTAATTTACATGGCGATAAAATTCGAATTATGCATGAAATGATTATCTTTTATTGCTCGCATGCATGTACGTATGCACGCATATCAACACTTCTCAAGTGCAACAACATACCTATACAAATTGCTGCGATGTAGGTATGAGCATAGTGGATGGCACGTTTTCTGGCAAACTCGATACGATACGTTGCAAATATCATAATAATCATAATCTGCATTTCTCAGCTCTTTTTTATACGGTTTTATAGGTGGGGTTTATAATTATTAACAGCATCCAATAAATGTCAAATATTACGCATATACGCCAAGATGAGCTCCTCCGTCATCGCAACGTATATTTGAAACTTACATATTTTTTTCCCATATTGGAAGTATTTAAAAACTATTACAAATTAAAAATTTGTTGCTTCATTCGGTAGGAATTTTATTCATAGCCATGATTTGATTATTAACGAACGCACGCGTCTAAATTTCGAAATTGTATCTCTTCTTTTGCCTTCGAAATAATTTACAACCGTACATAGTACAAATTTAGACCTTTTAAAAATTATTCATAATGATACTGCCAAAAACGGACGAACAAATAAATTCATCATTATATTGGTTTTTGATTCAACTAGAACATGGAAGATGGAACATATGTACATCTGAAAATGTGTGGAGATAATGATTCAACAACTAACTCGATTCATCGAACATATTATGCTTTTGTATGTATAACAAAACCGAGCACTATGATTACGTTGTAAAGTTGCGTTGCTCGATGCTCACTAATAATTTTTTTGGTCATTAGATTTAATTTGAATTGACGTGTGCTCCATATACGTTTTGCCGATGCCAATTAGACCCGAGAAAATCTAATAGCTAATAACCACCTGTCGGACGCCGAACGGACGACGTTTGAGTCTTCGAGAGCTTTTGTATGTATCAGATAGTTTTAAGTACATATCTATTCGTCTACTTGTCACTTAATACATGCAATTAACTTTTGTTTTACTACTGAGTGTAAGGCGAACAAAGCAGATGGATCACTTGATAGATATGTTGTTTCGTTTCTGGTTGTTACTAATACGGAACACATAATTTTTCTCTTAATTACCTTTTTTCGTTACTGTTTCTGCTTCATTGTTTTTTTTTTTAAATAAATTGACTTTTGTGCGCGAGCATTGGATGCAAACTTATATATTGAAAATAGAATTAACTAATGCTTATAACGGGCAATATGACTATATATAGAGAAATGAAAGAGCCTTTCTTGAAATTTTAGAACATAAATCTTTTTTATAATACAATTAAGAGCTTAAGATCACGAGGTCCATTTACTTAATTCTTTTATTGATATAATTAACCACAAATAGTTTATTTTCTTATGTAATTCATAAACTCACACTGGAACTCTTTTATCTTAACTTTGTTTTTATAAAACATTGAAATTAACAGTTTAGTATGTAGAAAAAGTAACTTTACGTGTCAGATTATTCTCGTTTTCAGATAAGATAAGTTAACAAGAAAAATATTCAAATAAAAGTTTTAGGAAGTTTGATGCAAGTTGGCAATTCGGAACTCGAGAGTAATTCGAACTATATAAGAACTAAGTAGGTATAGGTACTCAAAAATACAATTACGGTATGTAAAGTTCAATTAAAATTTGAATAAAATTATCTTTTTATTGACTAATATTTCAACCGAAAATTTATGATTTAAAATACAGCAGGAATAAAATGAAAACACATTAACGATCATGTCTATACGATCTATCATCTTAACATACTATTCGTTTCAGATATACTTGTAAATAAATATTCTACTACTAATATAGAAAGTGAATATGATATTTTTCGAAAATTAATAATCCAGAACGAATTTGACATTCAAAATCCAATCCAAAGATTCAAGCAGGTATGAGTTTTACATAATGATTGTGTGATCTTTGGCGGTGGAGAGAGAGAGAGAGAGGAGTCGGTAAGTGAATCTGTAATTGGGTAGCTGTCTGTAAGTGAATCTGTAATTGGGTAGCTGGCGGTAAGGAAATCTGTAATTGGGTAGCAATGGGACTAGTTTGGTCGTAGATGGCGTTAGTTGAAATTGAATATCCACCACAGAGTAGCCGAGTACAAATATATCTGATTGTTTGGTTAATTGCGTTGTTTATTTATTTATAAAATGACTTAAACAAAAGTGGTGAAAAGTTATACAAAGGCTTCATATAATTGTTTTTGAAAGTCTACAAACCGATAGGTTTATACTATTGCTAACTTTTTTGTTTATAGAGATACGAAGTTGGTTAAAATAGCAAAAACGTGCAAAATTTGCTTACAAATATTATATGTTCAGATTTAAATTTTTTTAATTCGATTACATGTTAGGGCGTGAAAACTAAAAATGTCCAACACTTTTACCTCGAATGCTTCAAAAACTATCAATTGAACAGTTTTCAAAATTTGCTAAAATCTAACAAGCAAAAATTTAGCACAAGGACATAAGGCCAAAAAATACTTTTTAGGACTCACGGAAGCGAGATCCGTTGAAAACTCGATTTTGATTTTGTGGGTGGATGCGATACTTTTCTATAACTATTTAAAAAATAAAAATTTAGAAAATGAAATCCCAATTAATTGTAAAATAGTTAGACTCCAATTTTGTTACAAAATATGCATAAATATGTGTTATATCCTGAAAAACCGGAAGTGCAAACTTTGTTATAATTCTGAAGAACCTAGATATATTTGGTCAGTTTCATGTGGACAAATATTGAAAATTGTTTCATTGGTAATTTTCGAGTTATTGGAGATGAAACTTTTTTGGATTCTATAAAATCTTCAGTGAATGCCCTTCTGCTTCTGGACGACTTGCTCAAAATCTGAAAAGTGCATATTTGTCATTTATTAATTATTAATCGACTTCGTATCTCTTCAAATGATAAAATCATTATTATTATTTTCATTTGCCTGCTTGATGAATTATCGGTACCACTTTCATCGTCCTTTAATCTTTTCATGGCCAAAACAGGAACACCCAGTTTTCCTGCTCGTATAATATCCTAAAAATCAGGCAACAGGAGTAGGGAACCTTCTAATCTAAAACATAATGAAATTACAGTTCTGTTAAGATTTTTCTGGACTATAACATTAAAATAGTACAAGTTTATGAGTAACTTGATTTGCACTGAATGCATCGAACACGAATTCAACATGAATTATCTGCTTGTCTGCTACGTTCCAATTTATGATTAATAACGCAACAGTTGCGTGTTACATATTTCATGATCCATGTATGCAAGTGCAAGGACAAGAGTTTCTCATCCGCCTAGTCACTGTAGTGACTAACAATCCGTGCATTTCGAACCCGTCCCCTGCCCCTCGTAGAGGCTAATAGTGCATAGCCATAGATTAAACATTTGTCGTGTATTTCAGTACACGTTTTTGCGTATTTATGAATGCTGCAACAGTTCTCGATGTAGATTAAACCATATTCCTTTTCTCTCCTATGTTGAACGATATATACTGATCTCCAAAGACATTACAAACTATAAGTTTCCAAAGACTTATCTTATAGTCTTGATATAAAGAGATATAGTATTCAGAAAGAACTCAAAATATGTTAAGAAACCACACACGTGACACGATTACAATGGTTAGGGAAAATTGATAAATCATACAATTTACACTTGAAACTAGTCAGATATAGTGGAAATGGCGTGAAAATACTCGGATTCATGCAAATTGTCTATTTCGTGTTTTCAACTGTCCTAAGTCCGAAGAAGCAATTTTTAGAATGCTGTATAAACATTCAACGTATAAATAAATAAAGCAATGAAGGTTTGGTTTGATTTTAATAATGATTTTTTACCTTTCTAATATGCTCAACCAACGCATTGTGAGTAAATTTCAATTTAAAGTTATTCGAATACATAAATAAAATTTTCTTCAAATCTGCGTGTATCAAATCCTTATTATGTTTATAGGTAAGTACTGTGTTTGAAAGCATTAAATCACAGCTGTTTTAATTGATATCATGCTGTGCATAGAGGAGAACTTATCACAAAGGTATCAATTTTTAAAAAATCCAATCAAATTTTTTTTTAATTCGAACGTGATTTATGTTTCTTTAGGTGTTTGAAGTAGATTAGTTTCTATATGTGTTTCTAAATTCGTGCACACGGGTAAACGTGTTTAATGTGTTTTTGAAAAAAAAGGTATCATAAATCGTGTTTATAAGTACACAACGCAAAGATTTTCGAAATACAATCACGTTACGATGCTAAAAAATATGTTTGTTAAAACATACTAGCGTAAATAAGTAGTAAGTAACAAGATAGAGATTTCTATGTTTTATCCTGTCAACTTTGACACTAATCACCTGTTAGGAAATAATTGTGATCACAGATAATTACTACTTTTCGCTCATGTCATTATTATCATTACGATTTCATTATAGCAAGCGCAGCAACGGATTTGTGCCAAATGGGGAATAAGTATAAGGATTATTGCACAGATAATTAAATATACCCATTTATATATACTGTGTGTCCATGGAAGGGGTTTCAAAAAGGAAAATTTTTTGACATGATCCTTAGCTGTAAAACTTGAAAAACTTAAAATAGGCTTTGAATAATTTACACTGCCGCTCAGCGCTGGCCATCCACTGTGTTATAGTAAGTAAAACTTGTTAAAAAAAATTAAGCAAACGGGTTATCAAGAATTTAGGGTAGCACTTGAAATGTGTACAGAAAATGCTATTCTGCTACTAATACTGATTTTTTTTACCAATAAGTCCAATTTGATAAAAGTGTAAATAATTCCGGAACTATGCATGTGATATAAGAAAAATTAAAATAATTCGTCCTTGAAAACTTATCTGTGGACATACCTATACGTAAATTAAGGATTATATGACTTTTTAACCAATTTTGCAAAAAATAAGGAATAAAACTTGTTTGTGGTTTTATATTTTTGTGATTTAATTTTTGTTTTATTTTCGATGAAGTTATCGTGTGCATGTGCATGCGTTTTTATTTGAACTGGGAGGTCCCAGACTTTGGAACGTTTTATGTCCACGATGTGGATATAAATATTTCACACTATATCTTTCACGGTTAACGCTGACAGCAGTTGCAACTTATACACGTACATTTACTCTGAACCTGCATTATCGGATACTTTTATAGGTATACGAAGTTAGAATCAGGCAAACGAATGGGCAAAGACGTAAATACGGTTCATCCGTACGCGTAAAAGGTTGTTTTTTTTTTTGACGCGCAACTCTAGAGTGAGTTTGATATTTCGCCGAAACGATTTGCTCCATACCCATACCTCAATAGATTGATGATGTGTGTGAATGCTTAGAAGATGTATAATTTACTTCGATTTTGCATACCTATAATAGCAGTCTGTAAATAACTAAGCCATAATTTTTGTTACGAAATTTGCGCTTCTACACGGAACTGATTTGCTAACAAACTTTAGCATTAAATTTTTTTAGAGAATTTTCTTTGTTTTGTTAATTTTACTACATTCGTAGAGTCACTTCCCGTGGATAAGTGGATAAGCCAAGTTGCCAAGTTGGTAAGTCACCGCAACGAATTCATGGCCCTTTGCTCGGCTGCATTTAGTAAAATGGGACATGTAATTTCCTGGTCCGCCAAATTTGACAGTCCACTCACACCCATGGTATACATATCTTCCAATTAAAAATCTATTAAAAATCTCACTTTCCTCGGATCGTTGTTTCTTGCCATTAATTTTATTAGCATATTAGACAATATTTTTTCAAACGTATGACTGTTCAGGAATTGACTAATTTTCTTTGTTCTAATTTGTTACAGTCGTTTTTTGGGAGGACTTACAACAATTTAGGTTCAATATCGGAATGCAAAAACAATGGAGAATGTGTGATAAACAAAAAGAACAGAACAGCTTGCAAGGCTTGCAGATTACGAAAATGCCTTCTTGTTGGAATGTCAAAGAGCGGTTCCCGGTACGGACGTCGATCGAATTGGTTCAAAATACATTGTCTACTGCAAGAACAACAACAACAACAGCAACAACAACAAGGCTCAGCAAACACGACAACAACAACAACAAACTTACTACGCCCGCATCCATATCTGCCTTTTTTTCATCACCAATTACCAATAGCAAACACCCGCGAAAATCGCAGTTCCGAATCGGACAGTGGAGCATCGTCTGCGGATCCAGAAGACGACCTCCGTTCAACGAGTGCATTGAGTTTTCTCAAATTACCAGCATCGCCTTCAAGCGAGCGTGACTATTTTTCAGGCGGATCTTCCAAGAAACTTCCATCTCCCGCCAGTGATAGTGAGTGCTTTCAACGGCGGAAAATTGCCAGTGCGCTGACGCATTTTCCACCAGCTTCGCCGGCCTCCCTGCCAGCCATTTCGCCTAGTGGTCCATTATCCAGATGGCTACCGCCACTGCAAGGAGTGGCAGACCCAGCATCATGGCGCGAATTGTGGCTCAAAGGATCGCTATCGATACCAGCGACTACGGCCCCCGATCAGGATCAACCTATCGACCTATCAGTACGACAAACGAAAACGCCGCCAATCACGCAGGCCGATAGTGACGCTGAACTAAGCATTGATGTCGGAGTGGATGAGCCAGTAAAATCCGTGCCGTTAGATTTGACTCTAGAGCGACAACCAACAGACGTTGTGACCAGTTAAAAAAATCACAGTGCAACCTAACAATCAACTATTCAATATTAAAAACATATGAATTCCTTTTATTATTATTTTTTATTGAAAACTGAAACATATCAACTATAAGTATGTTAGAGATCATTAATTTTGAGCAAACATCAAATCGATAAAAAATTTTTGGAAATGATGACATTTTAGCAAAACAGAACATATACTGGCCAGTATTAAATAGATTTTTTTTCTATTTTTCATTTCAACTACTTCTTGACCTTAAAATGTGATAAAACCAGTATTTTCATAATTAAAACTTTAGCTGAAATAAAGAAATGTTCAATTCAGGTAAATATACTAATATCGCATGTTTCCAACTGAAAACTGAAATCGAAAGTTGAGTTGTAGTATTTTTTAAATTAGGTAACGCATATACCTGACATTCCACACACTTATTATGTTTTTATAAAAGTTATTCAAATTATTTATTCTAAATATATAGGATGCTGAAAGATTTAGGTATTACGGACACTTTATACACTATAACAAAAAAGTATAAGAACTTTTATAATTGAATAATTTTAAGCGTTTTCTAAGCTAATTAAGTTACAAAACTTATTAGATACAGTGTGTTTGGCCATCCTCTACACAGAAAATTATTTCGAAATCAAATCACTATAAAAAGAAGTTTTTTTTTAAATTTACATTCTGAAACTTATAGCACTTTCAATAATTCAATTACATTATACAGATTATACAGATGCTGTTACTCTAATTTTTTGAAAGGAACATCGTGTATAATTATGACATAAAGTTTTAGAAAGAATCAAAAGATGCCAAGAAACATGAAAATGTTACATTTACCTAACTTTTCTATATCTATTAAATAAGTTGGAAATTATTCACTGGGTAGCGATTGGTTTACCACCCTGTATATGATTAAATCTAGATTCCTAAACCATTCAGCAACTCGTATATATCTTTATATAAATATATACACATTTAATATAAACTGTATAAATAATTGTACATAATTTGGTGATATTTAAAGAACTCATTAATAATGGTCAGTTTTATAGAAATAATATATGTATAACTAAAAAATTTTATTATTACTTTAAATTTGGGAGCGAGGGCGAAAATAGTAATTATTACATCTTTTCCGAATAATGTACATAAAAAAGAAAATAAATAAACATAGCCATCCGCCCAGCCTCGCAGATATGTTCTCAAAAGAGGTGTTCAGAAATTGTCATTGGAAAATCATCAAGTAATTTTGTAGTTTGTTTAAAAACGAGTTCAAAACCTTCATACTAAATTATCCCCTTAAAGTTTTGAGACTTTTTGAATCAGTTTAATTATTATTTTCCGATATTAAAACTAAAATACTTTGGAAAAAGTACAGATACTTATTAAAAAAATTCGAAACAAGAGGACCTCGTGAGGAAAATTTGGATTATCCACAATTTTTTTATAGATATTGAGATTTTCTTTTCACATTTAGACAAAATACAGAGTTACTTCGCGATTTTCCTCCGGTTACTGAGCACCCTGTTTAGCAAAATGTATAATAAATGATCCATTAATGGAATGGCCAGTAGAAAGTGCCTTATGAATATATGACATATATTTTCTGTGTGCTTTAATAAAAAAATATATATAGCTATATATATTATAATAAGAAATAAACGCAGATGATTTTGTTTTACTTAAAAACGTTCAATCTAGAGCACAATAAGTTACGATGCAATTTATTTATTAAATCAAGAAAATGTTGGGGCTTTTATTTCAAAATGACAATTACTGATTTTCCTTCTTCCACAGTCATTATGGAAGGATAAATCACTTCAAATTACCTATGAAATTGATAATTTTTCTTGGAAGACTGAAATTCTAGCCACATTTTTTGACAAAGCAATGGTTTATTTAGATAGACAATAATATTGTAATCCACTCCTTCAACACTCATAATATTAAAAAGGATCAGTTGTCATTTTGTAAATTATATGCAGGTGTCAGTGTATTTCGATCATTGCGTTTTATTAATTTTGAGATGGGAAAATGTGGCCGGAATAAAACATTATTTTCACACTCGCGTTGAAAGCTCATTTTTCTTAAATATTTTTAACAATCAATATAGCTCAAACAGAAGTAAAATTAATTTTCTGGTGAAATTAGGAAGCACTGTTGTATAGCACTTGAAAAATGACAGAACTATTTTAAAAGTTAAATAATTATTTATTATGCCAGTTATAAAGTTTTAATTGGAGGTAGGTAACCCTTATTTACTTAAATTTGCCCAAGTACGGGTATATGAATTATTGTGAAGAGACCGTGAGTTTAAGTTAAAAAGCGAAGCCGGCCTGCAGGTCGATTGCGTGACATGAACCACCTTGGGTGGTTTTCTGGTACAGTTGTCACGCGCCCACACCGTCAGATAGTCGCATGTCATCGATATCGCGATAACACATCTTTCCTCACGCGATCGCCAACTTTCGTTTGTAGCCAAGTGCCTAGGTTTAGTTCGAATCTGCGTGCTGTCTCCTGGACATGTTAATGTGACACTATAGCTATTTTTAAATCAATCCTCATTATTTAATAATATTACTTTGTTAATTACATTACATGACATTACATGCGCAGCCCTATTCAACTTTATGCATTATTAATTCGATAGCAAATAAATACGCATTCGATTCCACTTTTTCGTATATGAAACATTCTGTTGTCCTATTACCTTCACAAATTAAAATGATGGACGCGAATGATCCGAATATCTAAAACCAATTAGTATTCAATTTGCGTCAACTCGTCGCGCAACAATTCTTGATCACATTAAAAGTTCGAGAGCGGACCTATTGAAATGCCAGACCATACAACTGCCACTTTTATTGTATCACCATTACCAAACGCTTCGTCTTTGATCTACCTATATATTCTATCTACTGCATTACATCTACCTACTACAATGACTACAGCTACAATTTCAGCTTATTTAATACGAATAAATAATCAATTAAAATGATGCGCTACTGAAAGTACGTTTTTTTTGCCTAGCTCTGCAGCTCTATTAAATTAAAAGTAAAATTTTGAATTCTAAGGAAGGAACTTAAATCTACCTCTCGAACGAAAATGCGGACGAAAAAATTTGACTAACAAATAAAGAGTGGATTTTTCAAATCCCAAGTTCTCATTGTGTCAGTTTTGCTTGACACGTTGAAGTGTGATTATTGATTCCAACAAACCAACGAAAAATTTCACCATGACGATAATAAATTCATGTGGTAAGTGAACATTACACATGTTTTTTTTCTTTTACTAAGTTGAATTAATCTTCTTTTTATTCAATGTGATCGTAATTCTTATAGAATTAGAAGAATAATGTTTTTGTTTCATGTACGAGGTACTTATAGAAGGAGCGCCCCAAACTAAGCTTGCCTAAGATGATGGAAAAAAAGTTTTTGCGTCTCTTTTCTTAGAGTTCATTTAATTATGTCGGTGCATAAGTTCAGCATATAAATGATAATCAATTAGATAGATTCCCTCACCGTTTCGTGCAAAACGGTGTGCTCCAGATCTGTATACATGATTGTCCATATGAGAAGCCGAGAATGTCGTCGTGCGATGCTGAAATACAAAGATAAGAAACACAAAACGAGCGAGAACGTTGCGTGCAAATAAAAAGACGAATCGCTAACAACAACAAGAGACGAAGAAGAAGCGGAATATGATTATCTGTTTTTGTCGCTGTTGGCGTGGATGTATATACTTCAATATGTTGTTCGATGCCGATCGTTTGTTCATTCCTACCTTTAAAAAGTGCTCCTTCTGTTTATAACGACGCACGTGTCTTATGTTTACAGTATGTCATTAGATGGCGGACCATTTTACTGACAAGACGCGTTAATTAACTCGCCGACAGTTTTTGCATGAAGCAGTTGGATGAACGGTTGCATATACGTTGCATATACTGCAAACGGAAATCGAGGCGCCCCTAAAGGTAACCCACCCAAGAAGACCAACTTAGGAACACATCCAAATCCAGATAGCTGACGTTTTTTACTTTCCGATACTACCGAAGGTATGTATAGGAAAGTATCGGATTCACCCCGAATACTCGATGTCCGGTTTTCGATGGATCTCCACGAATCTCGCTCCCCTGAGTTACACTAAGTATCGGAAAGTTGTGCGGTGTCTCGCACCGTATTTTTAATCTTTATTTTTTCAGTTTTCTAGGTATATGTAAAGTTATCGTGGCTTTTAATCAATTTCATTACCTATGAGTTAAACAAGCTGCATTGAAAAGTAACTTAATATTTAGAATTCAATAACATTCTGTTTTTTTTTATTTACTTATAAAAAAATATATCACAATAATCAAAACAGGTATAAATGAATAAAGCATGAAAAATGAAAGTTGGTTAACGGCTTAATTAGTTATGAACACAAACTCAAGAAAGTCGCGGGTAAGAAGATAAATAAAGCACTCTTAATAATTATCCTTTGGCGTTAATTACCCAATTAATCCACCAATTAATCGCGCCAAAGGACGATTATTGAGGTAAGTAAAAGAATTGTATGTCACCAACTGCACAAACCAACAAAAAGACCGAGTGAACACTGGAATGGACGGTACACACGCGTATTTCGAAAGAAGAAAGCATCAATACATTTTTGCGCTTTACCTCTCAGAAGTATACACACAGATCTAACGGCTGTTACATATAAGGATTTAAACGGTCCTCAGCAGGATTCTCTCCCAAGAACGTCAAGCAAAAGCAATGAACTAAACCTAAACGAACAAACAAGCCAACAAGATGTTCGAAAAATAATAATAAAAAAACTGGTTAAGACTTGAGAAACACAATAGACCATTACTACCGTCACAAGACTTTGAATCAAGAAAAACGTATCAAAAAAAATGAGTATAAGAACTTTGTACTGTACTCAGCCTTTAAATAATGGGTGTATTAAAAGATTTGTATCAAATTATAATAGATGACGATGTAAAAATGGTAAAAATGCTAAGTGTTAAAACTCTTCTTATTTACAAGTATAACAGGCAGAAGTCTTTTTTGTAGAGCCTGAATGTAAGACTCATTCATAACTTGTAATTATCGAATGATTATGTTGCGTACCTATAATTTAATATGGAATAATGTTACGCAAAACAATTAAGTATTAGTCGTATACGTTTCGCTTGTAAAATTGTGTGTTTCCTAGTGTTTTGCGCATTTTATTATCTGATTAATATGCTTATTAAATTAATTAAATTTTACACGCTTTAAAAACATCGTATTATATTATTAAATAGACAACCGCTGGGTCATGGCATTCATTGCATATTATTAAAAAAGAAATTCTAATAGAAAATTTGGTAGGGCAATAAAAACAAACGATATATGTAAATTAGTTTTGAACGGCCCGTTTAGAGCAAAAATGATTGATATAGGAATGCTATTCGGTTAAGGCATGTATCAAGTAGAAATTGTTGATGGAAACTTGGTCAAAACTTTAATCACATCCATTTTTCGGAGGAGAAAGGTAGATAATCTATTTTCTTCTATATTGAGGCACTTTCGTCATCGAATATTCATTTATAGGTAGAAAATTGATAATTTCTCACGGCATCGAAAATCTAGCAACTGTGAAAAATAAAACTGACACTTAAGCACGTGTAAACAATACTTCAATAAATTTTCAATCTCACCGAATATATTTGGATTATCCGTTTTTTTGTGCAAGTTAGTAAACACAACAAAAACAGTGCGGCAAGTAGCTAGACAAGTAGTCCCCGTAGACACTTTCGTCTTTCCATCTAGATGTCTCCGGAACTATGAAATTAAAGACACTATACGCAAAAACTGTGACACTTGCTTGTTAACACACCGTTTCCATAAAATTCATTTTCGGAATAAAATCCGCTACGGTTTTCTTTTTTGTAGCTTGGTTTTCTAAAAGTGGTCGTATATCTCGTAGAATATTGAATTTTGTGTGATAAGGTTGAAAAGTATTAAATTTGTAACAAGTTTGCACAAAAAGAACTACATTATTGTCAAATGTAGATATAATTTTCTTCAAGATATTTGTCCAATTCAAACTCGCGCAATCTGAGTGCGCGACTAGTCCCATCCCGAACAGCTTCGCCACGATGCCGGTGGTCCGGCCTTAGTCTCGGCTTGGGAGCGGCTACATTACTCACGGACTTAGGGTATCAGTAATATTTAGTACTATATTTCTTTGGTTAATGTTGGGTGTCCGAATGGACGCACTTGGAATGAACATTGCCACTCCGGTATCTCTTTCGACTCCCGATTAAACAAGATAGAAGAAACTTATCGTTCCTCATTTATATCTATTATGATGACTTACTGTGCCGAAGTATATTTTGAATTTGATGCATTTAAAAGTTATTCGCACTACCTTGAAATAATATTTTGTGTTTTAACATTTGTTGATCGCGTTGAAATATTGAAAAAATGTTTTAAATTTTCACTTTAAAAAACCTATATAGGAAAATTATGTATGTACGAAGCGAGTTCTCGTTTGTGTACGTATACAGGTACACAAACGAGAACTCGCTTCGTACATAAGTTGAGGTTGAGGTTGAGAAAAGTCATAAATATCATGTAAGAAGTCGATGAGAAGAACTTGAACTAACGGTGAGAGAAGCGTGCGCTTACATCAACAAGACTTTATGACTGCAATGTGCCAATGTTTGCGATTCGCCGCTCAACGCTTACGCCTTAAGTTAGATCAGTGGTCTCAAACTTAAAGTGCAAACGGGATCCGATTGGAGGTGACGGGCCGGATAATTTTTACTAATAACTAAGAATAATACAACATCAAACTTTTCAAAATAAGTAATTTGTGTTCACGCACGATGTAAAGCAGTTGCAGGAGGCGGATGCGGCCCACGGTCCGCTAGTTTGAGACCACTGAGTTAGATTATACTCACCATATTGCCGGACTTCACATGGTTTGGTTGACGTACACGTTATAATATGTCTAATTGGAAATTGCTACCGCAATGTGCGAAATGCCTGCAGCTAACTCAAACTTGCGATATAATGGATTGCGTCCTAGCACGAAAAGTAACTGCCCATCTTTAACAAACTTGTAATCAACAATAACGAAACTTTTAAGCAACGATTATATTATTGTTTCTGTTTTATAATATCTACGTGCAATAGTTGCGTTGCTAAGACCCTTTTCAACATAAAGAGCTGCGAACACTACTTTTTGCATATATAAGAGACAATATGCCAATTTAAAACATAAAATCACTAATGTTGCTTGAACGCAGAGAAATGTCAAACGTCAAACGGGAGGTTACACATCGACAAGCACCCAGAACAATCTCAAGCGGTATGCAACCCAAACAACAATTGTCTATTATAGAATGGAACATATATAAGTGGAAAGAAGGAGACGGATAGAGAAAGAAGAAGATATATGCTTAGTAGATAGCCTTATTAGAGAACGTGTTATGCAACTGCGCAAGCACAAATTCTGTTGCATATAATGAACATAACAAAGTAGGTGTGCAAAAAATCAGTTTCAAGTCGCTTTTTGTTGATGGGAATTTGCTTGATTTGCAATTAATTGAACATTATAAAACTGTTAACGATAAAAACGAAATTCTAGTAGACCTTGTACATTTTTGTAGTTTTCGAAAAAATATTCCGTATTCTTATCAATGAACATGATCCCTGAATATGAGAATTCTAAAAGCATTGGAAGCGAGCATTGAATATCGAACGAAGGTGCATTGTTTTCCTTGGACTTGAACTTAACTATTTTATGATATCGAAGTGGATTTATTATCAGATCGTTGTCGAGTATTCGTATATCTCTTGACGCAGTATACATATACAGTGCAACGCAACATATAAATAGATATACAATTGTGCGTTGTATTTCTTCAATACAATTCTCAGTTATATATTCTTTCGGTCGGGACGACCTAATCGAACCGATAATAGTTCGTTTCGCTGTTATTTACGCGAATGCTCTGATCCGGAGCAGGAAACGTGCAATTATCCCAGCAATGGACAAATTAATTGGTGACTCCATCATCGCAATTCGATCGTAAATATCGGCGGAGCGCTCTTGCACCGGTAGATGTGACTCGGCAAGCTATCGGAATATGTTGCAACCGCTGAAACTTAAATCGATCGATCGATGTTGATGCGTTAACTTTAGGTCTAGGAGGCAGTTCTTAGTGCATCCGCGCAAAGCGGCTCAAAGAGTTGTGGCCGTAAAGACAGTTTACCATCGCACAAGAAACCATACAAACACATTCAATGCAGATTCATGCCCGCAAGGCAATGCCACCACATGCCATAAATGTTATATTTCGCTTCTGTATTTATTCAATGGATTTTAAAATGGAATTCTGCCTCGTCTGTATTACCCATGTGTATAAATGTATTTATAATGTCATCCGAATAGACAACATGCACCGCTTTTGTAACTTGCACGTAACATCAACTAATAAACCTCAACGATTGTGGACAATTGCCGATGAGGACAGTGGGATTTGCTTTCGTAAACTATACAGGCTGGATATTATTTTTCATTATTCGGTTTACGATTGCCTTCGGTTCCGGCGACCCGGCGACCCGGCGACCCGGCGACCGCAACATTTACACATTTACATTGAAACCAATCTACCGGAAAATCTTCAATCTCTTTTAGTTTACTTCATTTGTTATGCTTCTATGAGAAATAGGTGCAAATGTTTATCTTGTAAGCATATACATAAAATATACTTTTTTAATATTCAATTTTCCTAAGTGTTAACATAATAAACATAATATACCCCGCAAAAGTTCAAATCCAGTACTACTTTGGATTCGGTGTTTAGTTATGTTAAAATCTCGCCCATAAAATTGTTCAAGAATGCACTACTTTCCTTTTAAAAGTAATATAAGTATACTATCGGATAGTAACACGTAGCATACTTGCACACTGATGAAAAAATATCGTAAAGCTTATTTGTGGATCATTTTGGTACTTATTTATTTCGACTAGTATGCAGACTGCATGCTGTGAGAACATTCGAGTCTACCATCACGCGATCCTCCTAATTACGTTTAACCAAATAAATTTATTTCACACGCACTGTAATGATCAGAAAGTCGTTAAAATAGAAACGCCAATAATTCACACTATAGTATAATTGACAATAAAATATGATCACTAGAACTTTCATAAAACTTGTATTCAGGATAGCAATTTTTCAAACCGATTTAAATCATTATTTACCCTGAATATTAATATATAATTACTTAAAATTACTTAAAATTAATAATTGATTGCATTTTATTGGCCACGAAATATGTTGCAATCAAAGACAATTCATAAATGTTCTCTAAACCAAACAAAACTATTTTTAACCTTTAAATAAAAGAGCCGCTGGGCAAGAAGAGAATTTTTTTAAAACTTTTAACTTAATGGTAGTCTGATATATGTAACTGCTTGTCACATTAAATTTAGAATAAGATTTTGGAAATATTATAACATTTATTATACATTTTACAACTTTAGCTCAAATTGAATTCGAAATAATAGTAAGTGTTTCTTGTTGTTGCTAATGTAGGTATATTACGACATCAGAGAGGTCGTTAGTTAAATGTAACGAAAGCGACATCTCCACGCTCCAATTACTCAACGCTCCCATTGTTAGCTACGTATTCATAACCTTGACGCTTCCTGTGTTACCACACAGATCTAGATTTAGAATAATAGTATATTATTATATGAGAGATTATGATAGCCATTGTTGACGAAGATGATGTTTGAGTGCGGAATTCATCTGAGTGAACAATGGCCATAATCGGGAATATAATACTATGCTTTTTCAACACCTTGCATTATTTTTAACACAAAATACAAATTGTGATTTCTCGATGAAGTAACGTATAACTGACAAGTGAAACAATATGGCGGGCGATACACATGAGCTATGGTCGGAATTCTTCGGATTCTTTCGAAATTTTAGATCATATAGATAAGTTGGATCGGTCACTTCAAATTTGTTGAACTTTAAATGATCTACGAATATACGCGATCAATGTTATGAAATTGACAGAATTTCTTCGGTTCCTTCGAGGTCTTAGATCATATAGATAAGTTGGATCGGTCACTTCAAATTCGTTAAATCTTGTTGAACTTCAATACGCGATCAGTGTTATTTAATTGCAGTGATTTCTGAAAATCCATAACTCACGGTAGTAAAATAGGTAAATGGAAAACATTCTTGTTCTGTCTCTCAACTTTTATCGCACGCATATTAGGGATGCCGATTATTGCAAAAGGCGATAATTACTCTTTTTTTTGTTTTTTTTTTAAAAATCTAACCATCGATTTTTTTAATGAGACAATTACAATTGTAGCTTTTGATTTGATCCAAGGAGCTGCACAGGAACAACTCCAGTACAGTTAAACATTGTTCGATTTGTCTTTGAGTGTACTGGAGCTGTTTCAATGCAGCTATTGTAGTTCCTTGGGTCAAATCGAAAGTCATTAATGTGCAAATCCAATCGGCAAGCTATTGATTGAATTAATTTTCGATCATGCAATGTCTAGCAGAAATTATTTTAGATGAAAAATTCTGAAAAGTGTTATTTATTTAATTCATAACTATTTGTCCATTGAGGGGAGGAAGTCAGTAAAAACGATTAGAATGTTTACAAATAATAAGCGCTGAAGCGCAGGTTCTAAAATGTCTTGTCAAAACCCGCGAAAACGAACAAAAGAAAAATGCATTGCATTACAGTTCCCGTCTTATGACAGTATAGATAAGTCACTAAAAATCGGTTTTATTTAAGTTCTTATAACATCAATTAAAGAGAATACGATTTTTCTTTAATAATATTAATAGGCATTCGTACTTCGTTGAGGTGACGATCACATTTTTTACTAGTGAGTTGTCGCGATTGCGCGCCAAAACCGAAACTCCCTAGAACTAGTAACCTTCAAATACCAACAACAACTACAAATGTTACTACTAATTTAAATTTTCCACCCTCTAAAGGAAACAACTTCCTGTAGTCATTTGGAAGAAAACAGAAAATCGAACGATAGCGGTGCCAAACGTTCTAATAAAAGTTTCAAAACACTACTTTAGTAATTTTTTGAAAAATTTTCCCAAGATAAGTGCATTTTGTTTTTATTTGTTCTTGGATTGTTATAGTACAAGGAAGGATTTGTCGTCGGTACAAACTACGAAAATTTTTTTTCTCACATTCAAAAATATACAATATGCGATATTTCTTTTATTGAATATGTTATTAATTAACATTAGTTTTTTTTTGTTTGTTTAATTATTTATATGTAGTATGTACATATGGTAATAAAAACGGTGATGCTTGTAATTTAGGTTTCAATGAAAATTTTTGTCTTTAATGTAAGGCCTCTTTTGGCTTTTTCAAATTGGAAAATAATTTTTGTTACAATCGATGAATGCGGAGGGTCGGCGAAAATTATTCTTTAAAATTACTTATCTTTTTGTTTTGTTGCTTTTTTTTCTTTCTTTCTTTCTTTATCATATTTACATATACAAAAAGGGGAGTTAACAATTAAAATGTAAAAGATTGTACTAAATTTACAAAAACCCAAGTAGTTTTTCATTATGATTCCTTGCAAAACAAAAAAATAAACAAATTGCGCATTTGGAAAATGTTGTTGTTGTTGTTGATTGGAAAATGGAACTATTGTAAAATTATCAACTAACCATTTAAAACTTGACCTTAAGCATATTTTAATACTTAATTTTCTTGCAAAATATACTTTCGAGTTCAAAACTTTATTTCTTATTATTGGACAGTCTCAAAATGCAGGCAGGACGTTTTAACAAAGAAAGCAATTTCTTTTTTGCGTTTTATCATATTTTATGACATTTTGTTTAAACAAATTAAAAACAGAACATTTTTTATTGCGTTTCTTTGTTATTACTTTCTTTTTTTTTAATAAAAGACTAGTACGGAAATATTGCATCAATGTGTCCTTTGATTTCTTTTAAAATTTAACTTTTTTTCATTTTTATCGCGAACTTACTGGCTGGGTGAACCATCTTGTCCATCTTGTCTCTTATTAAATTAATATAAAAAACTTGTATTACACACAAAGATATTCTTAATAATGTATGCATACAAAATATACCAGATATGTTTCAAGATAAATTCATCGAATCAATTCAATAGAAAATCGGTATCGGAAATTAATTTGTTATCCTTTCAGTACTGAATTGAAGTTCTTTCAATATCTCGTTCAACAATATAGTCGAAAGGAATTTATCTGAAACATCGCGTAGTAACATTATTAGAATAAAAAATACCATTATCTGAGGTGTTCATTAAAATTGAACAATATTTACAAAATAACGCTGTTTTAAGTTCAAAGAGATAGATCTAAAACTACATCTCTTCTTCGGTGTATATCAAATTAATTATTCTTTTGTTGTTCTAAAACAAAATGGCACTCGTCCGTCACCGTACTCCTTTTTCTTTTTTTTCCTTTAAAATTCATCAAAGTTCCAATAACATAATAAATCGTTGATAATAATTAAAACAGAAACAGCGATGAAATAAGTTTGTACTTAAAACGAGAAACACTTAAACATAGTCTCCGAGCCGAGCATCATCTTTTGCATTCTTCATTCATTTAGGAAATGTGTATCCAAAAAAAAAGAAACATAAAATCAAAGCAAACTAGGCACTTTGGTCCTTTTTTTAGTAGTACTATTAATCGTAGTTGTTGTTGTTGGTTGTGCAGGTCCTTTTTCATTTTTAATCACATCCTCCCCCAATAATTCGATGAAACGATACAATTTTTGTGTTTTTTTTTTGCTTTACTAGTTATTTTTTAAAATACTTACACGGAATGGGCTTCATTCATCACACCTCGTTTAGTTTCGTGTGCTTGTTTTTTGTTTAGCAAAAAAATTGATTAAATTAAATATAATTTATTGTTTTTTTTTGCTTAATAAATTCTATCCGAGTACGTATCGAATAGATCACCGGCACCTTCCTCCGAATCCATACCGAAATTGTATTCTGCATATTGCGGCGGCTCCAAATTAATGAACGGCTCACAAAACATTGGATCTATTACCTCTGTAACAGAACATTTTCTTGAATTATAAATATAAGAGAAAAATACAAAAAAAAAACTTGGAATTTTTGAATATTTTGAAAAAGAATAGTCTCAAACGCCCTCCCGTTAGCAATTTGACAATGTTTTTCGCCAAAGATACATAAAAAGTATAATTAAGATGGCGTCCTATTATGAAATGTCAGAAATTTAAAGATGGAAGGCATTTGAAAAACATTCCAATCCTTAAAAAACACTACAGCGAAAGGGAAAATTATGAGATGATTAATGTCCGGATTTATTCCATTAAATGTCCATACATATTAGGACACTAATCAGACATTTTTGTAAACTTAAACGGACACTTTGCTTTTTTTTTACAAAAAAAAATCCAAATTGTAGAATGAAACTTTGACATGTTTGGGTTAATTTGTGACCTTGAGTTTTTGCACCTGCATTTTGGCGCCAAATCAGCTTATCGCCCACCACCATTTTAAGTGTCCACTTAAATCACCCAAATTTACTTATTATAAACATTCATTATTAAATGAAGAAAGCATAAATTAAAAAGCATGTGTTAGATGTTAAGATAGCAGCGTGATGAGCTGAATCCCATGGTGCTACGAGTAAATCAACGATACCACACACAGAACCCAGCTTATAACACCACCAAGCGCATGTTTTGAAGAAGAAGCTTAAAAATACACTGCACCAAGTGTGGAAACGTCAACCTTTTCATTTTTCAATTTCAAAAACAAACACAAAAGTATCAGTAAACTTGAAGTGCTGCCCCAGGTCCCATCAATTACACTTTCAAATTGCTTGCACTGTCTCATGTGCTCAATATCCCAATAATTAGATTGCATCATGTGCACGTTAGATTAATAAAGCTGATTATTAAATGACCTCGTAGCTAGAACTCTGCCTGTGATGTGAAGCAATGATACACATGTCACAGTCAGAACTCCCCTACGCGACCATCACCTACCAAAACCGAATCCATTTCATTGTAGTTATAAATATAAATGATATTAATATTATTAAAGCGTTTAGTTTTTTTGTTTTTCTTTTTTTAAATTAAGAACAGTATTAATCACTTACCGAATTTTTCACAGAATGGAAAACCGTTTTCTTCCTTAATAAAACCAATCTTTAAGCTATCGGTACTATTATGATTCGGATACATTAAAGTTTCATATCCCTGTGGTAATGGTGAATTTTGTACATGGCCATTCGGTTTGTTCGGATTTGCGGGAATTTTCGTGTAGCTTTGATACGACGATCTAGGTGCGCCAATATTTTGCATTATAGGATCCTTGCTATCCTTTGAGAATGTTATTTGCCTACACGTCTGAAATTTATAAACATTAAGTTAAACACGAAGTCACACACGGAGAAGATTAGATTTAAGTAAAGCAAATTGAAAGGAGAAACTAAGTGACTTCTGTACAGGGTAGACATACTTAAGATCAAAACCACTCAGCAGGAGCGCGTTCGAAATGACGAGTGAATGTATAAAAGGTTACCCAAATTGTCCCCAAATCCGTTCGAAATGTCGGGGTAACATTTCCTCCGACTATTCCACCGTCATTTCGAACGAATTTTGGGTGTACCTTCGGTAAACCCATTTTCACTCAGTCGAGAGTGGGTGACGTTCGGTAAATATGTTTGCGCGTACAAATGCACTCATGGATAGGTTAGGGTTGACGTGTTTGAGTTTGACAATAAAATTACAATAGGAAGAAAAAGTTTACTTTTTAAGGCCAACATCAATAATTTGATCACAATTCCCAGTAAGTCGTTCGAAATTGTTCGGGAAGGTAATCATAAAATAAAGTTACCTCACGCTACCTTCACCTTACCCTCACATTTTCATTTCGAACGCGACCCAATAGATATCAAAACAGCTGATCTGATCAAACCACACTGGACCAGCTGATGGATGTTGTCAAAGTGCCATTCCGACTTTTAGGCATCGTTGTTTTTGAAGTGATTAGCCAATCAAATTTATTTATTTTATAGTTATCTTTCTCACACACTACCGTAAAAACGATGCCACTGTTGCCAGATATAGTCTGGATGGCACTTTGACATCATTCCGAACTGCTCCATTGTCTTTTACAGCATCCTGGATATCTCTACTTAGAAACCCTCCTTCTAGAGTCAAATTTGACTGTCTCATTTTGACCTGACTTCAGCGAAATTCAAGGTAAAGCTTGGGTAAAGCGTACAGAAATAGAGAAATAGTGTTCGACTCAAAATGAGTCTGTAAAAAGAACAACTTACTTGATGTGATACTGGTTTACAATCCATTGGAGGAATATCCAATGAAGGTACAGGCGGTGTGAGCCAAATGTTTTGTCCAATATTTGGATCAACCTGAAGATCTTTCAGCAGCGGATCGATGGGCACAACTATCTTGGGTTTTTCAATATTGTCTGGGCATAAGTACACTTCGATTTCACCCGTTTTACTCTTCATTTGCATCTTATATCCGTCCTCAGTATTCGATGGAACGTCGAGCTTTGAGTCTGGAGGCGCTTTGATCGCCATCACCGTTTTATTCTTAAACTTAGGTATCGCTCTCAAATCGACGTACGTAATATACGCCAACGACTTTTCCGAACTGAGCGCTCGTAATTTCGTTTCGGCAAAGCCGATCATTTCATTCAACTTGTTTTCCTGCCGCGTCAGTTCATCAAGTTTACTTCGCAATTGCCCTCCTTTGGAGCTTTCTTTCCATTGTACCTGATTTTTGGATTTCTTTTCTAATACGTCAATACCTTCTAATACATTTGTGATATCGTACAACCTACGTTTCTGCACCTGCAGTTTTTCGGATGCTTCATTTAGATCAACTACACCATTCGAGGAGCTCTTTAGAAGATCTTGAAACCTCTGTGTAAGTAGACATAGTGAAGTATCATGTCGACTATTCTTTTTTGCCATTGATTGCGATTGTGATGTCACCGCTGGCATCTTCTTGGCCCTTTTGGGTGGCGGTGCTTTGAACTCTTGTTTAATGGTTGGTATGTGAATCTGTTTGCTGTCCATGTTCATATTCAGTTTTCGTTTGACTGCTGGTGGTTGTTGATTGTAGCTGGGATAGATTTGATTCTGTGGTGTTGCATTATACTCATGGTCACGCAAGTGAGGACTTGGTGTGAATTCGGTTTTAATTCGACCCATGTCTGGGGTAGACGTGGATGGCATTGAATTGTAAGTGCATGGACTTTCCATGACTGATCTCTTTGTTGTGGCACGTCTCATGATTTGTACTTTTATAATTATATATTTAATGAATATAATAAGCTCACTTAATTAATTAATCCATATTTGTACATCTGCAAATAAAAATAATCAATTTATGCGCAAAATAAATCCGTGTAAATGTTCTAGCACATTTTGTGAATGATTTGTAAGGTAAAGACCGATTGCAATTGCAAATTTTAAGTATGAGACTAACAGCTACGTAATTAGAGAACTCGTACGGCTTCTTAAGGCGTTTTGATTCAGTTGGAAAATGGCCTGAAGTATTTTTTTGGTTTTCAAGGCATGTTGCTCAATCTAGGGAGGGTCTAACCTGGAATAATTTCCCCGATCAACAAAACGTGCCCGTGAATTTTGTCCACATCAAAATACAAGTGGTATTTGCCGAACTAGATGCAGCCAAAGGGCTGTAACAACCCCCGCAAAGTTAATAATAGACCTACGTTACAAAAAAAAAAACTACGCAACCGCCATCATAACAAACCGAACAACGAATCAGTTGGTTGTGGATGTAGGAAACAATAAAACTGTAAGGCGGCATCCATTTCTTACCGATTCGTATGAGATGCGTTCGTACGTAATACGGGCGAATATGAATTGATGAACACGCGATTTAAATGGCCCGTCAACACGAATTATTTCAACATGTTAAATCGAAGAATAAAAATGGTCGCCAAGCAAGTCCGGCGAACAAGTAGAATGTGCATGCATGCACACGACACGTTCCGAATACGAGCCCCGTTTTTGCAGTACTACGACCGCACGTTTTCATCGAAATGTTGATGAACGCGTAGCGCACGAAACCCTTTACACGACGACATGAAATTTTCGTTGATATGTTTACCCGTTTCCAAGAAAAAAACAAATCGCGAACTTGATGAGGCAGAATCTCTACTCGATTAACGTGGTGCTCACTTGGCCAGCTAGCCTCTATAGTCTAGGGATATTACAAAACATCTGCCATCTGAGAAGCAGGCAGTTGGCGCGCATATATTGCGCATGCGCCCCTAACGGAACACATCTGATCGGAGGATACCTGCTCTGCTGTTTGCATGCTCAAGCGCTCATGCTCATGCAGTGCAGCTGTAGTGAGTATCTTATCCATGTGTACCGTACCCAGCCAGATTATACAATAATTTAGATCACACATGTAAACGAACCGGCTGCGATCACTACAGTCTCTCGGAATCCAACAAATTAATGCGCTTGGCTTACCTTTAGCTTAGCTTTATTTCTTTCTTCTTTGCCTTCGGTTTGCTATTTCACGATCAGCCAGGCTCAATTCGATGCACATATACACAAATACGCATGCACACGTGAACATACACAAGGCAAGGAATTGGAGGTTGGAGTACTTACGCACTTTTACCAAACTCAACCTCAACTGGAACTGACGACGGAAAACGGAAGCGAGATCGCCGGCGACTTGGCAAGTCGCCGTTCTATTAGTCAGATAAAGAACGGCAATATGTAAACAAATACAGTATGGTGTGGTGTGGAGTGGCAGTCCGTTGGAGAGATTGGGAATTCAAGCGTGGACGCTGTTTGACGCGGCGTGGCGGTTTATACTTACGTTCCCGTTCGAATTGTTTTGCAATATTTTTGCCTATCGCATCTATACTCCAAACTTTTATTAATCAAGAACCGAACCGAACCGCCACTTTCGGCCTCGTCATGGGGACGGGAACTTCCAGTTTTTCTTGGTGTTTAATGTTAAATAATGTCATCAACCATAGGCGTGCGCAGGAGATTTTATTAGGGTGTGCACAAACTCAAAATGTAACAGAGATATTTGCGATTCAAATGAATTTTTCCGCCTCTACTGTTGCGCCATCTACAACATCCTAAGAGGGCAAAGTCAGCTGATTTGCCATTACGTCAAAAATAAAAAGGTAAAAAGTTAAATCTTAAAACATTAGAGTGTGCCAGTGCACACCCGGCACACCCTGTGCGCACGCCTGTGTCTTCAACGTTTTTTTCTTGCATTTGCAATCGAACAATACGCGAATAACAGCAAGATGAATTGGAATTGTCGCTATATGGCTATACACCTATTTTTCTAATAGTTCTTTTTTTAAATCCAAACGCGAATTTTGGTCCCTTAATTAATCAGCAAATTCTTATCTACTTAAGCAAAGTAAAGTTTTTTCAGTCAATTATAAATTAATACTCTTCTTTACCCTTTTTCCCTCTTGTAGTCTTAATGTCTTATCCAGGGGCGGATCGTTATACACCGGGCGAAGGGCCGGTGGTTCGGGGCTCTCTGGGGCTCGCTTCTATTGCATTTTTAAATTTTTTTTAATAATAATTAAAAAGCCCCGGGCCGATTGCACAATTCAATCCGCCCCTGGTCTTATCAATAATTTATTGTACTTTAGGTAAGGAGCAAAAGTTTCATCTGCTTTGGAATCTTTGGATTTCAGGAGTGGACCGCCAGTCAAAATTATGCGTGGACGTCGACACGGTGACGGTGAACAGTCACAAAGAACAATTAAATGAAATGAAAAAGGGAAGAGTTTCAGGAACGCGACAGCGGATGGTGCTTGTTTGCTGTTTCGCATCTTTAAATTACCGACTGTATAAGTTCACGGTGGGCGCAAGCGAAAGGGCCCTGGGCTGCAGCCCATAAAACCCATGCCTAAATCCGCCTCTGTTGGATTTAGTCGTTATTGACGATAACGGAGAGGAGAACCGTTAAAGAGTATAACGACAATATCAATTCGAAAAGAAACGGTTGCTTTCGTATCGAGCGAGCAAGAAAACTACTTAGAAAAAATTTATAAGAAACACAAAAGAGGGGAAGTTCAGCACGAGCCGTTATTATGGCATACGTTTATGGTTCGCGTTCATTGTGATCGATTAAAATGCAACCACCTGGTTGGAGACATGCACATGCATCCCATTTCTTTCACTTTTACTTCTACCTTCCTCGACTCGGACGACAATTACCTTTGCAAGCGTATTTATTTATTTCTATATTTACATAACTAACGTACGAAATATATACAATTATGTATCCAGTGCCAGATTATCCATTATTCCCAATATTCCCGGTCGTATGGCTCCACTACTTTTCCGGTGTTATTGTAAATTTAACGTAATATCCGCGGTTGGCTAAATTTAATGGCCCTGTCTATTTCTTTACCCTGCTGCCTCCGTCCTGACTTTCCGTTCCGGTCGGCCTAAGAACTCAGAAAATCTTAATCCGGCACTGTACGTAACCATATGTAACGTATGCGATGTGGAGCCCCCTCAGCGACATCAGTCCTCAATGGCTTCTATACCTTCAAGTTCAATTTCAAGATCAAGACCTTTACTCGACGTTGTAACCTGAATGACGTGTATATGCATTCGTGTGGTGTTTATCATTTTTAAATACTTCCCCATCCACCCAAACACCTAACTATTCAGTACGAGGACCAGATATCCAAACCCAAGTGAGTTTTTTATGTAACAAGATCCAAGTCGAATCTATAGATAAAAGTTGGTCCATAAACAACCATAAAAGTTGGTAACAATTACTTAACCTTGAACGCAACCGAAAACTAAGTATTTAACATTAACACAACAATTAATCTTGTGATTCATTTCCACAACACAACCAACAACAGCCGCAAAATAGTATATTATCTATTATATGAGCGATTATGATAGCCATTGCTCACGAAGATGATGTTTGAGCCCACGAGCCGCAAGGCGATTCACATCGAGCTATGGTCGGAATCCTTCGGGTTTTTTCGAAATTTTAGATCATATAGATAAGTCGTCACTTTAAATTTGTTCAATCTTGTAATCTTCGAAAATGTTATGAAATTAACATCTTAGATCATATAGATAAGTTGGATCGATCACC
>JARJEB010015062.1:0-12110 GCA_030264535.1 Liometoxenus newtonarum | reverse complement strand
CATTGATCGAGTATTTTCGAAGATCATTTAAAGTTCCACGAGATTTAACAAATTTGAAGTGACCGATCCAACTTATCTATATGATCTAAAATCTCGAAAGAACCCGAAGAATTCCGACCTTAGCTCGATGTGAATCGCCCGCCATATTGTTTCACTTGTCAGTTAGTGCTCGTTCGTTGGTTGCTTCATGGTGAAATCACAATTTGTATTTTGTGTTAAAAATAGTGCAAGGTGTAGAAAAATTGTAAAAAGTAGAATCATGTTCTTGAATTTTGCCAGTTGTCGATTGCAGTTGATAGTTTTATCTGATATTTAGTAAATACAAGTGTACTTGGAAATTTAAAATAGAAACGAACTTTTCACTTATTTTATTGATATTGAAGGCGTTATTATTATTTTCTATTTATTCATATGTGCATGGATGCAAACATGCAACTTATCACCTAAACGAATTTTTACATTTTTATTTAAAAATTTTGTATTACTAATACACAATGATCTACTTGTACATTATCATAATGAAATTACATATACCTACCTATAGATACTTTAACAAGTATGATAGTTTATAATAGCTTTGTTCCAACATACAGTTCGGTACTGATGGATGCACTCGTTCGTGCGTCTACTTTTTTTACTACGTGCGTCGTCTTTCTTTCATTTTTGTTTCTCGCTGTAGGTCTGTTCGGCATTTAAAATTTCACGTGATCTGAAGTTAGAAATTGTTAATTCTTGGTTAGTAACCAGTAAAAAAAGTTCGGAACAGTCCTTGAAATATAATTTTAGCGTTCCCGGATTTGTTCTCAATATGTTGAACAAACTTTTCGTGCACGCACGTAGCGGTTCAGTATTGTGTTGGACAGTTTAGAAACGTATGTTGGAACAAAGCTAATGAATGTACAATTCATTCATTGAGCATTCAAATATTGAATATTAAATATGACATGTGAATAAAGTGATTGTGTTGTGTAGTAAATATATGAAAAGTTTTACAAAACGTGTTAAAAAGTTGAAAGGAACAAACAGGATGCTATATAATAACAAGTGATCAACATATAGGTTCTTAAAACAAAAACAAATATACATTCAAGTGCTAAAACCTAAAAGCGACAAAAGGTTGTTAAAAATCAAAATTTTAATAACGCACATTTTTAACAGGAATTTCTTCAAGTATATTTTTGAATATGAAAGTCAAATTCATACATCGTATAACATTTATGAACGGTCCTGTCAAGCTGTCAATATAGTAGGTTTGTTTCATCAAAGCACCGAACTAGTTCCGAACAGTTCCGAACTGTACGACGCATGAGCAGTTTAAAAAAACCAACGCTTTTTCAAAACTGCTCATGCTTCGGACAGTTCGGAACGGTTCGGAACTAGTTCGCTGCTTTGATGAAACAAACCTATTAAAATATTAATATCTGTGGTACTACATTATATAATTGTGGTTCCTATTGCCCTTGCGTTTTTTTTTCGTTTATTGTAATAATTTTACTTGCAAAGATTGTATATTGTTCTTTGTGCATCTCTTGGTGTTAGTAATTGGTTATTGCAACGAAACATCCATGACTCATGGGATTCAAACCCATAGTCGTGCGGCGAGCCAGAACACCACTCGACTACCACGGCCCCTTTGCAAAGATAAAGTGCGTTCATATATTATTGAATTAATTAAAATTCGTACTTTATTTATTCCCACATTGGGGCTCGACTAATAAATATTAGGTTCGCATACAGTGCGTCCACATACATACAGCAAATTTATTGATCATGTAAATTAACCTCAGAAACACTGCAACGAAGAAACAAAATGCTCGAACACTGACTGATTAATGCGCCCCGTATGTAAATTCGAATCGAAACATGACGATGAAAAACTTGTAAGTAATCTGTCCTTACACGATACACGAATGTACATCATTACTTACAACTGCGGCAACTGTAACCCAACTATATGTATGTAAATTTATTGATAATACATTATGCCATTATGGAATTGAAATTTAATGTTATTTATCACGCACGTTCTATGTAATTTCATAAGAAAACAAGCAAATATTGACTGGACATGAGAAAATATAAATTAATTATTTTAGTATGCGCTGAGCAACTTTTCAGTTCTTTAAATATTTTAAAAATTGAAATATTTTTTTATTTTTTATTTGAGACACCTTGTTTATGGACATTATAATTAATATTTGGGAACGAGGAGACCGTAGAATCGGGATAATGAATATGCAGTTGGAAGCACATCTTAATGACTTTTAAGGTGCATCCCATCCTGTAAGAAAAGTTTTTCTATACTTTTCGAACAAAACCATTATTCAACTTTTTCTTTTCATTCGCTTCTGGTCCATGGAATGATGGAATCAACTAAATTCAAATAAAATTAAATGCATGACGAATTTTTATATTATACTTACATTCTTATTTGAACTTTCGTAATGATTTGATTAATTAGTGGCGTTAACTTACTATTTTTGAAATTCCTTGTTCCAAGTAGAATTTTTATGGCTGGCGTCTTAAATTTTTTTATATTTATAAATAGCATTCGTTAATGGTGATGGCGCGATAATACCTATACACTCCTGAGTATGTAATAAATTTTGCGCATAACTTTTTACATACGATTATAAATTAAATGTGCCTTCCTCGTCGTCTCTAGTCATTTTGTTGTTTTATTTGGTTTTTATTTGACATTTACTTTAACATTTTACAACGCGCTTCTGCTTTGATTGTCGTTTGTTCGGTGCGGGTAGCGGCTTCAGCTTCATGTTTATTGTTTGATTGCCAAAACAACAATCTGAGCCAAATGGGTCACATGTTTTGGCAATTAACTACTAGTATTAGAAACAAACAAACATTTTACATTGTATCGTTTTTTTTTTTCATTTTTAGTTTTACATTTTACTTCTCATTCCTTTTGATCTCCACATTAAACTTTTAAACTAGTGTTCCGTATTCTTATACAATAATTTATTAATAGGAGTTAATCTTTTATCTTTCATTAAAAAATAAATGATTCTGCAATGCTATATATAGTGATATCGGTTAAAAGTCTTAAGAAGTTAAGACTTAAGGAGTTATGGAGTTGTAGAGATAAAGGCAAGAAAAGTAAGTACGACGAACATATCAGCCGGAGGAAATGCAATAAACTATTGGCATTGCCGCATTGGATTGGTATGAGAATGAGTTGAAGTTTACGGCATAAGACATACCGTCATACAAAACACGCAGAATGGAAGAAACAAAAAGAAAAGAAAAGCAAGAGAAGAGCCTGAAAGTAAAACACTCTAAAATCGTAAAACGAAAGACAAAGAAGAAGTTGCACAAACGCCGGGGCCGGGACGATGAACATGGTGCTCATGGAATGTGGCTCATGTTCTTTCTTACTCAGTTTGAACTTCAGTCTTACTTCGTTTCTTGTTCATTGGTTTGATCGTATGCACTTTGCACTCACATTCAATTGAATGCGATCCGAGTTGAGTTTTCTTTTTTATGAATTGGAAATCGAATGGAAATGCGAATTGGAATTGTGTAATTCGAAAATCGGAATTCAGAATTCCAA
The DNA here is from genome assembly GCA_030264535.1 of Liometoxenus newtonarum. Taxonomy (NCBI): domain Eukaryota; kingdom Metazoa; phylum Arthropoda; class Insecta; order Coleoptera; family Staphylinidae; genus Liometoxenus; species Liometoxenus newtonarum. Next base: position 8,542 of record JARJEB010015062.1, on the reverse strand, counting down.
TAACTGTTCTTGTCGGTTACAAAAATATTGATGACGAATGCACAAATGTATATTACGTAGTTAGAGCGGAAAGTGGAAACGAAATTGACAACCGCCTGGATGCATGCAACCAGATGACCTCACTTGTTCTATGGATTGCCCTCACTTTATTGTTTCAGCTGATGTGTTTTCTTTTAGTCTATAAAATTATTAATAGAGTATAGTACGTAATACGAGTGGAAAGATGCAATTGTGCACTCGCGTATTAGTAAACTCCTTTGTAAATTTTTCGTTTCGTGCGCAATAAGGATCTTTCCACTCTTATTACGTAATATACTATTATTTCCTATAACAAAACAATAACGCTTCAACAGAAACATCAATAAATATTCTAAATTATGTTAGTTAATTCTTTTAAAGCAAACACGAATGACATTAATATCAAAGTTCCGTGTTCTATTTAATGCAGCTTGACAACCCCCTGGATGCATGCAACCAGATGACCTCACTTGTTCTATGGATTGTCCTCTCTTTATTGTTTCAGCTGATTTGTTTTCTTTTACTCTATAAAATTATTATATAGAGTATAGTACGTAATACGAGTGGAAAGATGCACTCGCGTATTAGTAAACTCCTTTATAAATTTTCCGTTTCGTGCGCAATAAGGATCTTTCCACTCTTATTACGTAATATACTATTATATGTTTCTTGTTATTTTGTTTCCTATAACAAAACAATAACGCTTCAACAAAAACATCAATAAACATTCTAAAATATGTCAGTTAATTCTTTTAAAGCAAACACGAATGACATTAATATCAAAGTTCCGTGTTCTATTTAATGCAGCAATGCAACATTATGCACATTACTTGTCCACGCCATATATTTTCCTTTCAGCCTACAAACTAAAAACTGAAAACTGCAAACTTCAAACATTATTGCTGTTGGTTGGGTTGGTATTGGTATAAATATTCAAGTAGACTTCCGCATTATAAATTCCCTTCATTTTTATCACATTTCCTCTACATCTTCTCTCAAGTCTCATCGTTTCTACTCCTATAGTGGTCTGGTCGTTTTGTCTTCTTGTTTAAGTTAAGCTTTTTAGCTATGTTATTTTCTTGTCTAGTCGACACATTTATTTTATTAAGCTCCGACAAAGCCGCTAATAACTTGTGATGTTAACTCAAATGGTTTATTGTGGACGTTTTTCTTTATTAAAATTGTTTTTGTTCTTTTATTCTTGTTTTCTTGTTTTGTAGGTAATGATGATTGCATAAGCATAACGCGTAACGAAAGCATAAATATGCTTTTTCCTCTTAACTGAAAATGAACTCATTCTAAAATAAGATTAATCATTAAAATCTCCAAACAAACCGAAGTGTTAAAAAGGAAGTAAGTAAATTTTGGGAATGTAAAGAATTAATTCAAGATTTTCACTTGTAAATTACCTAAATTTTAAAAGCTTAGGAACAATTAAAACATTAAAAACTTGATATTGTAAATGACAATGCGATTCAAACAGGTGGAAAAGTGTGAATTACGTTAAACAAATATACATTAAGAAAAAAATCTAAAAAAAACACGAAAGCTTTTAGTACCGGATATGAAAATTAGTAAAAATGTTTACTATTTACTTGTCTCGTCAAATTTTTAACGTTTTAAAGCAAAATTCAAATTTTTATGTATCTACCTCTTACCATCATCAGTTATTGAATTCAATATTCAAAACGAATGAATAAAAAATAACCTAACTTAAGAGCTGTTGATATAATTCATAATATAATAAAACGCACTTGATTGTTTTAAAATAAATAAAACAGAACAATCAAATAATAAATAACAAAATACTAAACAGCTATACACATGTTGGTAGCTTTAGTTTTGTCTCGGAGTAACTTTAAACCACTTAGATCTTAGAGAGTAATTCCGAACTATTCCGAGTAACATTGAGCGCAGGTGTATCGAAAGCTGCTTTTGTTTACCAGACAATATTGTCCCGTACGCACTTTATTAATTTATTTGGCCAGAGGGCACAAAAGGACCGAAGAGACCGAAGTGCAGGGACGCAAGACCTCTCGAAGGAAAAAAAACCGGCTGGATGCATGCAACCAGATGAGCTCACTTGTTCGATGGATTGTCCTCATTTTATTATTTCACGAGTGGAAAGATGTAATTGTTCATTCGCGGATTATTAAACTTGCCGTGATTTCCACTCTTATTACGTAATATACAATTATATATTTCTTGTTATGACCTACATAAAAATATCCACTAAATTTAAGTTGCAATCAGTTTTGAATTATTTCCTTATCCTCAGCAAATGATTTCTATTAAAAATGTGCAATAAATAGAAATAATTGCAAGTTCTATATTAGGTAAAGAGGTAAACGTTAATTCATTGTGATTGTAAATACGCCTTTACTTGGAAAACTTACACACTATATCGCATGTCCATGTCAGCATATGCCGATTTCTATACAATTCCAATTTCAAAACGCCTTCCACATTAGACACCCACGTCTATATATGAAACTGTACCATATCCCACGCTCAGACTTATTTAATTCTTTGGCATACATATAAGAATTTATTGTTTTCTTTATTTCTTATAAACCTTGGCATATGTATAGATAGGTAGATAGAATTAATTACTTATATAAAGTTTCGTCCTTTTTCATCAACATCAACATCACCATCATCAATCAGTCATTAGTTGCTTTATTTGGCAAGAAATTTCGTTTATAATCGCTTCATAACCATTTGAAGATATCGTAACTTCACTTTAGCGCTTTCAATTTCAATTTCGAAGAATAGACAATAAGACAAGCCAGAACATGTTATAATTTTTTACAAATAATAAATGGCGAAGTCATTACTTGAGTTATTACATTATAAAGTCTGTACTTTTGTAAGTGGGCGTCCAAGTTTTTTAATAAACTATTTTCCATACAGGTTTTTTACTTTCTGGCCGCATAAAATTCTGTACAATTTCCACTTTCCGATCAAAATTGCTTTTACGGTCGACGAGTTCCACGAAATCGTATTGGATATGGCCAGAAAGTTGTGCGGTGCGAACCCGTACCGATTTATTTTATTTATAGACAGACTATCAGTTTTGGACTTTAAATTTTCAATTCTTATTAATAAATCGGGGTCGATTTTGATTTAGTACTTGCATTAATATTTCATTTTCGCAGATTAATGTTTCATTAAGAAGCTGAAATTTCATATTTATGATTTCATTCAAAACGCAAAAACAAGTTTAAAAAAGCACTTGCAATTTTGCAATGCATGGCTTCTAAACTAAACTGTACGCGTGCTATGAATTTTTTCGAGATGTAAACCACTTACATCCACGTCTACTACTTTTATGTAAGTACTTACGTAGTATATATATATGGTTACATGAAAAAGCAAAAGGACATATGCACATTTCACTTTACATTTTGAATGAGAATTAAGTGCACGGACATGCACATCGTTGATCTTGTTGCCATAACAAAGTTTAGTGTCGTAACGCGATATGCACTATATATGCTATAATAACACACTGTATATATTTAAAGTTAACTAGACGTAAAAGTCAAATGTCCAAAGTAAGAAGCAAGATGGAAATGTCGGCGTAGGTTTTCGTCCAATTATGACTCGATTCGTTTGCGTTGTGTTATTTGTTTGGGATCGGCATGCATTTAATGAATTTCATTCATCTTGATGTTTTACTACGATGCCTATACTATTTTACTATCGATTTGCGTTGGAATCGTCGTCAGTTGTTTTCATTGTGAAAATTGAATTGTTTTATTCACTTAGACTTCGAATTCGAATAATTCAAATTGTTCGAGTTTTCAAATATGAATGTTTTGAATTCAGAACAGTCGAATATTTAAATATTCTCACAATTTCGAATTAATATCTATAATTAAATTTAAGTAAATTGTAAATTTCGTGTCATAGAAGAATTCTAATGATTAGATATATACAAAACACCGCAAGTTTCAAATTTGGAAACTGAATTTGTGTTGGAATCGCGTCGTCAGGTAAATACTTAAATATCTATCGGGAACATAAAATGCAAGTTTGTGGACCGAGCTTAAAAGATTAGTGGGAGCGAACCACGCAATTATGTTTGGGTAAAAACCAAAAAAAACCTTGTGTGTCCCGAGTCGGGAAGTCGGGAGTCCCGAATGATCGAGTAATCAAATATAAATTCAATACAAAAAATGTCGAATATTCAAATAATTTCACAATGTCGAATTAATAATTGAATTCGAGAAAGTTGTAAATTTCCTTAATTTTGAGCGTGTTATTTATTTTGCTCCGCGTGTCATAATAAGCAAGAATTCTAATGATTATACATATAAATATAACACACCAAATTCCAAATTTGGAAATTGGAAAAAAATCTCTACTAAAGTCGTCTAGTCTTGTATGTACTAATATAGCAAAGCTTGGAATAAATAGTTGCAAACGTAGTAAATAGATTTTTTTTTCAAGTTGCGCGTTACAGTTTGCATCAGTTATAATTTCCTTTTCGAGTTGTATTGAAAGAGTAGAACTGCCAACTGGAAACCATTGCAGTGCAAAATCCGTTACAGATGTTTTTGAATGAAACATTTTTTGAATACTTCATGGAGATATTTTAAGATGTCGATTAATACAATGAAACAAGAAAAAAAAAACTTAATGAGCGCATGAACATACTCGAAAGAAGGAAACATGTTTGGAACTTTGAATGTTAAGATCTTCAAATTTGGACAATATTTTTAAATTTAATTAAAAATAAAATTTCTATAATTGCGCAAAACCACTTTACAATCTTATCACGTTTTTTGTCGGATATTTCATCTTAATAATAATCGGTAAATAAATATACAAATAAAAATAATCGAAAAACTTAGGTATAAGTACTTTCAATTTGGATTTCAACATTTTTTTTTTAAATATTTGTTTTTTCGCTTGACTAAACCTTCATAGACTTTGAGTAACTTCAATTATATTAAAAATAATTTCATATTTTATGGCAGTTTTCTTTGCTTTTATTCCATGTTGAGAGAATTCTTGCAACATCACCCTGTATATGATGTTGATTGTGTCAATATTTGTTGTCAAGTATCAACGGCCTTTTAATAATTCGGTTGAAAAAATATCAGAAATTTTTATTTGAATACATCCATCGTCTCAGACATGTAAATAATCTTGAAGCTGAAATTTACAAGTTTTCTCTTTCCAATTAACACTCAACCCTAGTCTTGTTACTTGCTTCGAAAATACCTATATTAATTTTTTTCAGATTGAATTAAACGACGCAGACTAAAGTCATAAATTCTTCATGTTTGATAAATTCTACTACATTAAAAAAACAAGTTAATAAATTGTAATAAAAGTAACTATATTTTATTAAGATAAAGTAATCTAAATCACATAACTGTAACCGATGATCTCAAATACTTAATTTAATTTTCCGAATAACTTTGGGACAATATATATTAATATCTCCTTACCTATAATAAAATATTTCCATAAATATCTGATTGATTTATTAATTTGAATTTTATTCGTTTCAGGAATATGCGAATGCGACATTATTTCCTAAGCAGTTGAAGTTCCAATTCAACTAAAGAATTAACTGCAGTTCGTTTTTGCAAAGGTAATTTTCTTGACTTGAATTTTCCTTTCTATTTTGCGTGTTTCCGTTGTTTTTTTTTTTTTTTTTAAATTTAATGCTTAGTTGCACTTGCAAATTATATCTGCAGCTTGAACGTGTTGTTACTATTTGTTCGTACAACCTCATTTAAACAGTTGGCGTGATTAACAAAAGCACCCAAGCACCCACTTCGCCCATAATTATTACGTTTGATGAATTATAGCAAAGAGCAAACGTGTTAACGCTAGCGTAACACAACACGAACATGAACTTGAGAACAAACATGCCATTTAAACGTATCAACGGTTTTAAAAGCTGCTTCAGGTATAAGTCTAAACTACTCGGAGTACTTTGGAATTACTCAAAAGTAGTTGGGAACTGTAGTTTATTACAACAAAGCAGGAATTATCCTCATCTCTTGTTAGGAGTGTTAGGTTTGCCAAAGGTGCTCCACAAAAGCGCAACCATATTTAACTTTTAACTTTATACATTTTCATTGCATGCCGAATTACCAACAATTTCGCAAGTTCATGGTCATGATGGTCATGCTTCATGCACAAACTTGTAGAATGAAATAAAAGTATTAAGCCTTTAGATCATAATTCTCTTAACAAATAATTGTGATCCTGTAAAGCAGCGCCATTTTCATGTTCTAATATGCATCACAATTGTTATATGCAAACGAATTTGTGAATGGTTAAAATATTTTTAGTTATGCTTCGCCTTTCTTTAAACGTCTACCATTCTGATAGAAGAAGGGCTTTTATAATTATGATTGAACTTCACATAGGTAAGTTCATTCAATAATAAATTAACTTGAACAACAAAAGAAATGAATGAAGTATAGACAATGAAAGAAAACAAAAACAGAGAAACAGGATGAGGGATGCAAATAGGGTACATGACGAAAGAACAAAAATTAAACAAGACAAAGAAAACAAATAGAAAATGAAATTGTAAAATGCGCATTTGCACTCTTTGGACTTAACTTTATTCACACAATTGTGATATGCAAACGAATTTGTGACTGGGTAAAATATCTTTAGTTATGCTTCGCCCTTCTTTAAACATCTACCATTCTGTCTGTTTTATTAATCTTCGAATGAAGAGGAAGGGATTTTATAATTTTAAGACTAATACTTGAGGAGACATTTGTCTCGCTCAATGACGCTTATTCCTTGCAAAGCGTGTTCTAATTAGAAAACCACAACAATCTCCAGCTAGGCAGCATGAACGACGGCGCCATCCACAGACACGTGTTGCGTTTTTTGCAGCTAGTCAGTGCGGAGAAGACGCCGTCGAAGGACGACCGGGGAATACATCAGTGAATGCGAAATTGATGATGGGCAGCATGATAAAATGAACGATAAACACTTCATGGCACAATTGTATCAGAAATCTTGTGATTTATGTGGTATAAAAGTTATAAAACCATTTACTGAATAAATTTGATAATTCCTGAATGAATTGCTTGCCTATCCGGGAATTGATACTTGTCTAGTTGGTTGCTTGTGTTTGAGGCGTTTGTTGAATTGGTTGAAAACTAGTTTTTGTCCATTTTTCGCTAACCAACCATAACCATTTCGCCAATGTATCATCCTGAGCTAATGTCGATACGTCAGATTCTTGATAGTCCTTAAAATACTTCCCAGTAACTTTGTCAACTGCAGGATCCAATGCCAAATACACAATTGTCTGGCATCCTTGCCTGGGGCTCTTAACAAAGGGCCAAACGAAGGGTTTCAAGAATATTGTGGAAAACCAACTGTTAAAGAAACTCATGTGTCGAATGATTTCCGTGTCGACAATACCGGGATGCACTGCATTCACAGTAATGTTCGTGTTGTGCAACTTCTTGCTCAGCTCTTTTGTAAATAGAACATTTGCTAGTTTGCTTTGAGCATACGCCTCCCCCGGATCGTACTTTTTCTCTAAATTCAAGTCATCCTTGTCGATTCTTCCCCGTAAATGCGCTAAACTTGATACATTGATTATCCTACTTGCGGGAGCAACCTAAAATTTGCAGAGAAATAAATTCAAAATGCCATAAAACAAGAAGAAGGCAATACCTTAAGTTTCGGCATCAACAAATTGGTCAAATGAAAATGCCCAAGATGATTGACGCCCAGTTGCATTTCAAAACCATCTTGCGTTTTTTTGTGTTTAGGTAATCTCATCACACCTGCATTATTGATGAGAACATCAATGTGTTTTTCTTTATCGTTGAATTCCTTGACGAAGCTTTCTATTGACTGAAGCGAAGCTAAATCGCACGATTTACAGTAGACGTACTTATTTTTCGTGTCCAATACGATCTCTTCCCGTGTCTGTGGGCAAAAGGGGAATTGTTTATATAATTCTTAATTTGCAGAAAACTTACCTTCTCACATTTTCGCATATTGCGACAAGCCATATAGACTTTAGCTTCTCTCCTTGCCAATTCCCATGCGGTTTCTTTGCCTATTCCAGTATTGGCACCAGTTATAACTATCACTTTCCCACTTGCTTTCACCCCTTCTGGATATCGATTTCCACCGGTCCATTCCCTTATAAAAATAATGAAAGTTAACAATAAATTTGCATGCGGTTGTTTATTTTTATTAAGTTATTACTTAATTAAACAAGCAATGCCAAATGATCCTGCTATGGTACTCATATAGACAATGGGTTTGGGTATTTTTTTCGGTAATTTGTACACAAAATAATCCATTATATTTTAATTTATTTCTCAAATATACTCGATAAAAATATTAAGATATTCGTAATAGAACTTCTAACCTTAAACTTAAAAGGACTATGTAGTGAATATAGCAAACTGTAATTGAAACTGGCTTCGAAAACGTGGCAACCCCGCTTGCAAATATCACTGGCTTTCGATTTGGCCCAAGAACTGCTTCAATACAAATCGAACATGTTTAA